>JAJOOF010012812.1:0-43779 GCA_029582545.1 Solanum lignicaule | reverse complement strand
TATAGAAAAGTTGAGCCCGGAGAATATAAGAAATCCCAGTCTTAACTTAATAATCAAAAAGGAATTCATCCTAAAACAATATATAAAGCTGAAAACTAATATGTAAAAGCCTCTAATGAGATGAGTTGTTGGAACAAGCCCCCTAACTAACTCTAATTGTCTAAAAACTGAATGATTGAAATAAAGAAAAGTATCATAGGTGTTGTCCTTGAAAGATGAGGACTCACCAATACTGTTGTCGAGCTGATCAAAAGTCGTACAAATCGCAAGCTAGATGATGAGTATCTGAATTTGTATCATAAAACAATTTAGTGCAAAGAGGTATGAAGACGGTACTTTAAATGTACTGGAGTGCGACACATGCATCACAAGTCTAGTAAATTGAACAAGATACTCTAAAATGCTGAATTAAATATATGAACTGATGCAATGACAAAGTAAATCAATATGCAACTGATAAGTACTAAACTAAAACAATTGAATATATACAAGGTCATGCAATATCTCAAAACTACATTGTGGGAGATACTAATAAGACATACTCCATTGAGCTAAATGTAGTCCAACTTGTACCCCAGCTAGAAGGGCGCTCTATACTTTCCTAGGGTAGAAGACACTAATGGCGTGGATCCACTAAACTGATGTCCAAAAGGACCAAGGTTTCAATATTGATCAAATAGATGCCCCTTAATACCTATGATGGCATGTAATTCTAGGAATTAACTATTTCTACTAAATGTATTTGTCTTAACTAATGAGTGATCATTCATCCCTATGTCTTCTTGGTGCTAAGTATTACTCCCAATTGAATTTATACTGACAATCTATATATCCCAATAATACTGATAAACTGAGACTAGACTGATATACACTTTATCTGAAAGCATCTTAATTTAAACATTTGGAACTGAAAGACTTGATGTCAAACTACTCATCGTGGTTTCTATACTCTAAATAGAACATGCGATTTAATCATCACGGATTTAAAGACATGAATTTTCTCTATTCTAAGAGATCATGAAAATAACTATATAATTATACTGAATAGTAGGTAAAAACATGTAATCAAAGACTATCCATTTAATTTAAAACTAAAATTATAAATTATTACATATGTAATTTATGTTATTTCTAATTATAATTAGTTGTGTTTTCTTACCTTTCGAGACTTGATTAATTTATGTAAGTACATTAATATATTTTTCTATTATGATTAAGCTTTAGATTTATTTTTGTTAATGCAAATGAGAATTTCGACTTTGGTTATTAAACAAAAAAAAAATTAAAAGATTTTGATGTGTAGTTTATCTTTCTACTAATCATATTCATATTTTGTCACGACCAAACCTACCGGACTGTGCGGGCACCTACTCTAATACCTAAGTAGGAGAAACATGCAGAAGAGTTTAGAAAATTGAAGAGAAACGAAAATGTTTGCTATTTTTACATAATGAATTCGTTTTTAAAGGATCCACAATTTATCTTGTAAATTAATAAACACCCCAGGGATCTAGTCTAAACAGGTACACGATCTTCTAAGATTTACAAGGTGTATAACTTAATAACAAATGACGCAGCTCCTATCAAATAGAAGGAAAAATAAGAGCTGTTGGAGATTGTCTTCGTCTTCACCTATGAAACATCACTAACCCTTCAATCAGACTATGCCAAAAGGCATAGCAAGAGTCGTATCAGTACAAACCACACGTACTGGTAGGCATCATCGGTCAACCCAATACCCACCACAAAATATAAGAATCGACTAGCAGGAAACATGCAACAAGACCGTTCACCCCTCCACTTTTATCCTCCTGCTTCTACCATTCCCGAATACTTTAAAGATACTAGTACATTTGACTCTAACTCCTTACTCGCTCTGTTCTTGATCATAGGTTAACCATTCTATCTCTTAGAGGAGTCCCCGAATGCAACCACCACCAATCTAGCCCACCACTTGTAACATTCCCTTGACTACATCATATATACTATCCAGACCCGCTACCGTTCCCGCAGCGCCACTCTGATGTCCTTCCCAAGGTAGGATCTAACTACTTTTTGAATCACAAACACCACCCCACTTATCATTAATTAAGAACATAGACAACCCTCTAATCATAGACGATACTAATAATTGGCTCTCGATCTCCCCTTACCAGACTACATACTAATGGGCCGCTCATTCACAGATAATTCCAGTAAACGGGATAATAACAAGTAGTCACAATGTAGTAAGAACATATATACATGATGCATAATTCAATTATCATTTTAGAGCAACATATAATCTCCTAACATCAATGACAATTAGATATGAACATAATAATCACAAATGGTCCTCTCATGGAACCCACACCCAAACTGTTAGTTTGTCGGAACGTGACACCTAATCCAATGTATGTGTCGGAATGTGACACTCAGTTCAATATATGTGTCGGAACATGACACACGATTCAATGCATGTGTCGAAACGTGACACACGATCCAATCAGTACAATCACAATCACGACCACACCATAAGGAATAGTACATATAGTCACATGATCAAGTAGTAGGTTCATTTCATGTAGATGTTCCTACATAATCATTCATTAGATTCGATTCACATTTTACTATTCACATACACTCATGCATACTATGAAGCAATCTACCAGCATACCTTACACAAACATGAATTCGAACCATCACCTACAATAGGGCCATTAACCAACATATACCATACCAGACTAGAAGTCGAACCATCATCTAACCCTAGTCCACAGGACAAGGTTTTTCCCCCACGATGCACATAATATCTAGCAACTAGGGTACATGTACAATCAACACTTTTTTCCGTGTCCGAATTCCTAAACATGGATTCTACTATCAACTAACATTATATTAAGCACTAAGCATGAATCTACAACTATTCAATTGAGTAAACCTAGCCTACCTGGACGTCAAGCAGCTGCATAGGGATTATAGTTCCAATCCTGGCTTCCGAACGACGAGACGATGGATTTTGGCTGGGAATTCGCAAGTTATCGACAACCTTGCGCTAGAAACCTCTTTCTCTTTCCTTCCTAAGCCTAGAGCAGCCTTTTGAGGGTTTCTAGGGTGATCTTCGCCTCTTTTTGTCACTTAGGGAAAAATGATAAAATAAGACTTCGCGTCATTTAAGTTATGCCCCGACCATCCTGCTCTGGTGCTTCTCATCTCGATGGTCCACTGCCGCCAGAGCGGCATCATCCCTGCTCTGGCGGGATGGTAGGGTCCAGTACTCCCGACGTTTTACCTTTCCTAAATAACGACGGTCCAAGTCATTATAATAGATACTAATTTACCCGTCATTCGTCCCCGAACGACTAGAAGATGGGTAAGCACGAGCCTTTTTTGGAGTACTTCTAAACTAACGAATCGGCTCGTTACGAAAGAAGGATAGTGGTTTCCAAGTTTTAAGCACGAAAGAGGTCTTTACCCAAGGAACCAGTTAGGGAAATGAGGCACCTCACAGAGGGAAGAGGTGTCGAATTGTATAGCCTTACCCCTTCAGAAAAGTAGGGCTCCCGCTGAGGTGGGACCTCTGTGGCGGGGACTTTCCCGGATTAGCGGAGGATCGAAACCAGTAAGTATGGGGAAAAGGGAATGGTTTCCCTATTTCCTCTATACTCACTCCAAAAACTCAAAACTCTCTCAATCGTCTCGCTCCGAACATCAATTTTAAGGTAAGGTTCTTGTTCCTCACGCTATTTACTTCAATACTTAACTAACAATGATTGCATGACACTAGTTGATTGGGTAGAATGGCCTTGGGGTAGTTTCCAAAAATGTGAAAATAAGTTGCTTGATTTGCTAGAAAAATGTAGCATGGACACTCCATTTACGTTCACAACGTCCCCACAATATCCTGGGCGTAAGGATTTTATGAAAATACGATCAAAACAGTTCCGAAATGGGTGGGTGATTGGTGCAAAACTTGGATTCGGGCACCATTTAGGGGTTTATTTGCTAGAATTCTTGCATATTTAGGTTCTAGGGTACTCTAGATACCCTGATCTGTTGAAAACAATTCTTTAAAACAAGGTTTTGGGGTGAAGGGCACCATGATCGTTCCCTGGAGTTCTTCCCAGATGAAGTTTACTCTCTGTGGCGGGCTCCTTCATCTCGCTGTGGTGGGATTTAGGCTGTTGTGGCGGAATTTGGTGGGACAGTGGCCCCTTGCCACTTTAAATGGAATTTTATTTCTTTTTCCTTCACCATATCTTGCCTAATCCCATGGAGTCCTAACGTGTACGGTTCATGATTTTGCAGGCTTGTCTACTATGGCTAGAATTAACGAAGAAAACTTGCCTTTCATTCGATTTCTCGATGCTACAAGTCGGGAGAGGTACCACGATCACCAAAACACTAAGTTCTTATGCGAGAGAGGTTTCCACTTGTTGAGCTTAGCGGAGAAAGCCCCCGCTTTCCATGCCCGACTGATGGAGTTTTGTTGGGGTCCACTTACAGAGGTTCCTCCTACCGCACGCTCCGGTGGGGTGAGAGAGTTCTACGTCATTCTCCCTACTCCTCGCTGGGACGATCCCCACCCTACCATCTGCATCCGAGGAGTTGAAATCCCCCTGAGCACTCAGTTCATCAATGAGGTGCTAGAGGTGCCAGAGGTCTCTAATGCAGAGTACGAGGCCAAGTTGTAGGAGATGGATTTGGTTTGGCTGAAGGATACATTGGTTAAGGCTACTTATCGGGACCGGGTTTACTAAGCTACTATTGAGGGAATCACCAGTACTCACTGGTCATCGGATGCCAAAAGGTGGTTGCACTTGGTTTTCAGGAGGATCCGCCCGTCGGGAAATCGTACCGACGTGACCTCTCCCCGGGCTCTAGTGGTGGCTTGTGCTATGCGGGGGATTGGACTGAACATGGGCGCATAGATCATTTCTTAGTGGAAGATGTTCTACCGGGGTAACAAGAAGGCATTCTTCCTGCCTGGACTGGTGACCGCGATGTGCAAGTAGGTGAGGGTGCCACTCTTGGACACCGATAAGGTACTTTCTATGGATCCCCTCTTTCACCCCCTTTTGATCAGGTTGGATTCCATCTTCGGGAGTAAGATAAGGAAGACTGATGGGGCCGGTAGCAGTCAGGCAGCTGCTGATACGGATGATGAAGGAGGGGAAGATGACGAGGCCAACGACACTCTTCCTACCCAGTCTCAGCCCCCACTATCTGGCGCTCGTGTGGAGAAGGACTTGGCGGCTGTCCGGATGAGACTGAGAGGTTCTTATCTTAGTGCCACGACTCCAGTCCCACCCTCCACTGCCCTCGAGGTTGAGATGCTCTGCCGCTAGCTGCGATATGAGAGGAAGAAGGGTCTAGAGAGGGATCGTTTGATGGGTCGGATGTAGAAGGCCATTAAGGTCATTTTCTCTTGCATCACCCCCCTAAAGGGAGCTTTCCAGGCTCGAGCCGGAGGACTTTTGGGTGTCCCCTAGTTGAGTGAGGCGTGGATGGGCGAGACAGCCCCAGAGGACCTGGAGTCCAGTAGCGACACTTCCCATTCCCAGGGATCTTGTTTGGCTTTACCCCTCTTGGGCCTGTAAGGAACAATATTTCTATTTCTCTTTTATTTTTCCTTACGTTTTTGTAAGCACATGGATGCTTGTTTTGCTATTTTCATAGCCTTAATTAATTTCTAGGTCATTATAACTCACTGTTCTATTACTGAGTACTGATTGGGTTGTAGGAATTAGCCCATGCATGATTTGGAGTCCATATGTGTGACTAGGGGAAAATAGAGGGAGACAGGGCTGAGATTCTGTCTCGCCCTTTCCCGCTCTGGGGGAGATCTCTCGCCTTAGTGGTCCCTCCTTGGCGGAAGGATCCCTCCCCAACGGCTCCGATGGAAACAGTTTACAAGACAATAATTTCCTGGGGTTTCTCCCCATTTTAGAGCCTTTCATTGACTCCCAAGGCCATAACTAAGCATTTAAGATAACCCTCTTATCTAGGATAGTCATTGTCCATCCCGAGTCAACCTAGCGGTATACGCACCAGAACCCTTTTCCACTAATCTAACACAACAAGCAAGCACATCCCCCGAATATGCCTATTAATCACACGGTTTATAATGGATTGCGACACCCGTCAAGGGTATCTTTCATACCAACAATTTTCTATATTATGCAATAATAGTCCTTTTTCTTACATGGTTCCCGACCAATCCCGACTGTCCTGAAACCGGAATTTCCCTATAGTCTCAAGTCATTCTTTTCCCTTACCCTTTTTATCAATGGTAAGCCCATGCTCAACTAATAGTTGCATTCCCTTTCATAAGTATATCATGTCACTGCCAAAAAATCGTCTAGGGATCACATTGTAGCATTCAAGCAAGTACACTTCACACACCAACAATTATTCAGACAATAACTATGCACATAATCAAAATTTCCAGCTACATCACACAGTTAAGTCAAAGTTCATTAACTTAATTCGCTCCATGGATGAACGTTAGATAATCATCCATGCATTTATACAGCCTTTAAGGTCAGATTCCAATTGGAACCCAATTTACCTTGCTTGTGTTCCTTCAGCCGCGACTACGACATTCAGTTCACTTTGTTGAGATACCAATTGGAATCTGAAGATACCAATTGGACTCAACCCATACCACAAACGAAGACCCACACAAAAGGAGAGAAAAAATGGAAAAACTTCCTAGAATGCTTCATAGCTTCCTGAAGATTAGATGTGGACATCAACACATCAATCCGCATGAGTCTATTCCATATTTTACTCTTGTACTGGGAGATCAGAAATCTGGGCTCTGATACCAATTTGTCACGACCCAACCACCGGGCCGTGCGGGCACCTACTTTAACACCTAAGTAGGAGAATACTCGATGTCCACGGTTATAAACATGCAGAAGATTTTAGAAAACTGAAGATAAGTGAAAATGTATGCAATTTTTACATAATGAATTCGTTTTTAAAGTATCCACAATTTTTCTTGTAAAATAATAAACACCCTAGGGATCTAGTCTAAACAGGTACAAAAGCTTCTAAGATTTACAAGGTGCATAACATAATAACAAATGATGCAGCTCCCATAATATGGAAGGAAAAATAAGAGTAGTTGAAGATTGTCTTCGTCTTCACCTATGAAACATCACTGACCCTACAACCAAACTATGCCAAAAGGCATAGCAAGAGTAGTATCAGTACAAACCACACGTACTGGTAGGCATCATCGGTCAACCCGATACCCACCACATAATATAAGAATCAACTAGCAGGAAACATGCAACAACACCGTTCACCCCTCCACTTTTATCCTCCTGTCTCTACCATTCCCGAATACTTTAAAAGATACTAGTACATTTGACTCTAACTCCTTACTCGCTCCGTTCTTGATCATAGCTTAACCATTCTATCTCTTAGAGGAGTCCCCGAATGCAACCACCACCAATATGACACCCACCACTTGCAACATGCCCTTGACTACACCGTATATACTATCCAGATCCACTACCGTTTCTGCAACGCCACTCTGATGTCTTTCCCAAGGTAGGATCTAACTACTTTTTGCATCACAAACACCACCTCACTTCTCATTATTTAAGAACATAGACAACCCTCTAATCATTGCCGATACTAACACTTGGCTCTCAGTCTCCCCTTACCAGGCTATATACTAATGGGCACGCTCATTCACAGATAATTCCAGTAAACAGGATAATAACAAGTAGTCACAACGCAGTAAGCACATATATACAGGATGCATAATTCAATTATCATTTTAGAGAAACATACAATCTCTCAACATCAATGACAATTAGATATGAACATAATAATCACAAGTGGTCCTCTCATGGAACCCACACTCAAACTGTTAGTTTATCGGAACGTGACACCTAATCCAATGTATGTGTCAGAATGTGACACTCAGTTCAATATATGTGTCGGAACGTGACACACGATCCAATGCATGTGTCGAAACGTGACGCACGATCCAATCAGCACAACCACAATCACGACCACACCATAAGGAATAGTACATATAGTCACATGATCAAGTAGTAGGTTCATTTTATGTAGATGTTCGCACATAATCATTCATTAGATTTGATTCACATTTCACTAATCGCATACACGCATGTATAATATGAAGCAATCTACCGGCATACATCACACAAATAGGAATTCGAATCATCACCTACAATAGGGCCATTAACCAGCATATACCACACCAGACTAGAAGTCGAACCATCATCTAACCCTAGTTCATAGGACAAGGCTTTTCCCCCACGGTGCAAATAATATCTAGCTACTAGGGTACATGTACAATCAACCCTTTTTTTCCGTGTCCGAATGCCTAAACATGGATTATACCATCAATTAACATTATATTAAGCATTAAGCATGAATTTACAACTATTCAATTGAGTAAACCTAGCCTACTTGGACATCAAGCAGCTGCGTAGGGATTGTAGCTCCAATCCTGGCTTCCGAACGACGAGATGGTGGATTTTGGCCGGGAATCCGCAAGCTATTTAGAAAACTCTTCCTCCTTCCTTCCCAAGCCTAGAGCAGCCTTTTGAGGGTTTCTGGGGTGATTCTCGCCTCTTTTTGGCACTTAGGGAAAAAGAAAAAAATAAAACTTCGCGTCATTTAAGTTCTTCCCTGTCCATCGGCGCCACCACCGTAGCGGCATCATCCCCGCTCTGGCGGGATGGTGGGGTCCAATTCTCCCGACGTTTTGCCTTTCCTAAATAACGACCGTTCGGGTCGTTACATATTTGCCTAACTCCGATTCGATATTTTATTAATATTTTTTTCATAATTATATTTTATTGATATATTTTTCCTATTTATTGTTGTATTTTTATTTAAGTATTTATTTATTAAAGTTAGACTTTTGGATCTTATTCAAGTCAATGCTTATTTGATGTTAATACATGTGAATGATTTAAATTTACTTTAAATTTTAAATTATTTTGATATCCAATTTATAATATTCCTTATTATAATTAGTTATTTTTTATTCTCGATTTGGACTTGATGAATTTATGTAAGAACATGATGATATTTTTCTTTGTAGTTAAAATGTAGATTTATTATTGTTAATGCAAATGAGGATTTTGATTTTGCTTATTATACAAAAAAAAATTAAAAATTTTGGTGTATAGTTTATCTTTTTTCTAATTATGCTCATATTTTCTTACTTCAAGTTGATATTTCATTAATATAATTTCCTTTTATATTGTTGTATTTTTCATTAACATATTTTCCTATTAAAGTTAGATTTTTGAATCTTATTCAAGTCAATGTCTTTTTAATGTTAATGTATGTGAGTGATTTAATTTTATTGTAATATTTTAAATTATTTAGTTTGCAATTTATATTATTTATAATTATGATCAGTTATCTTTTTATTGTCTATCGAGACTTGATTAATTTATGTAAGAACATCAAGATATTTTTCTATCGTGATTTAGTTTTAGATTTACTTTTTGTTAATGCAAATGAATATTGTGATATTGCTTATTAATACCCAAAAAAAAAATCATGCGTATTTTGTCTTTCTACTAATTATATTCATGTAAGCTAACTCTAATTTGATATTTTATTAATATATTTTTATTTTTCATTAATATAATTTATTGATATTTTTTTATTAAAATATTTTCCTATCAAAGTTAAATTTTTGAATTTTATTCAATTCAATATCTATTTGATGTTAATGCATGTAAAATAATTAAATTTATTTTAAGTTGTAAATTAATTTAGTTTACAATTTATAATATTCCTAATTATAATCAGTTATTTTTATTGTCTTTTTGAACTTGATTATTTTAAAGAAGAACATTAAAATAACTTTTATTTTATAGCTAAGCTTTAGATTTATTTTCTTTAATGCAAATGAGGACTTTGATTTTTCTAATTATACGAAAAAAAATAAAAAATTAATGTATAGTTTATCTTTCTTCTATTCATATTTTCTAACTTCAACTTGATATTTCATTAATCTAATTTCCTTTTATATTATTGTATTTCATTAATATATTTCCTTTTATATTATTATATTTCATTAATATATTTTCCTATTAAAGTTAGATTTCAAATCTTATTCAAGTCAATGTCTATTTAATGTTAATGCATGTGAATGACTTTATTTTATTGTAAGATTTTAATTATTTAATCTGCAATTTCTATAATTTCTAATTATAATCAAATATTTTTTTATTGTATACCTAGACTTGATTCATTTATCATTAAGCTTTAGATTTATTTTTATTAATGTAAATGAGAATTTTGATTTTGTTTATTATCCAAAAAAATAAAAATTAATAGATTTGAGGTGTAATTTATATTTCTACCAATTATATTCATTTTTGCTAACTCCAATTTGATATTCATTATTATATTATATTATATTAAAATATTTTTCTATTAAAGTTAGATTTTTGGATCTTATTCAAGTTAATGTTTATTTGATGTTAATGCATGTGAATAATTTAAATAAATTTTAAATTATTTTGGTCTGTATTTTATATTATTTCTAATTATAATCACTTATTTTTATTGTCTATTTAGACTTGACTAATTTATGAAAGAGCATTAAGATATTTTCCTATTATAGTTTAAGCTTTAGAATTAAAAGATTTTGGTTTACATTTTCTATTAAGATATTTTCCTATTATAGTTTAATCTTTTGATTTAAAAGATTTTGGTGTACATTTTATTTTTCTTCCAATTATATTCATATTTTCTAACTTTATTTTAACAAATTTCATGAGTATATGAAAATATTTACATATTTAACTTAATATTTTATATTTTAATAATGTTGTTGGCATACAAAATATATTTAAAGCATAAAATTTAATGACATTCCTAATTTTCTATATGATAAAAAGATTGTTTGACTAAATATTCAATTTTTGCAGTATATAAATAGGTGTGATATCTTTTTCTTATAAGTATTATTTGCTGAAAAACGTTTAATCAACTATCTTTTCATCAATCTCCTTATGAATTTAGCCATGGAGAGAAAGAAGACTAAAGGGCGTCAAAAGATACCAATGCAAAAAATAGAAAATAAGAATGCCCTGCTTACCACATTTTCAAAGCGTCGGGAGGGTTTGTTCAAAAAAGCTAGTGCACTCGTTACAGAATGCGATGTTGACATTGGAATAATGATGATTTCCCCTGCTGGTAAGCCACACTCATTTTTTCACCCTACTGCTGATGCAATTGTTTCTCGTTTTCAGAATCCTGATATGCAGTTAAGCCAAGGTATTCGTCTAGACACGACTACTGCTCGAAATAAAGTGAATCAACTCAAAAACAGGCTTGAAGAACTTGATGCTATAGAAGATGCTGCGATTGCTCGAACAACTTTTTATGACCAAATGGCAGAAATGCGACAAAAAGGTTGGTGGGAGTCAATTGAGCAGCTCAATGCAGATGAACAAATCATATTTGAAGCTTGGTTACGTGACACTAGTTCCAAAATGCTCCATCATTTGAACCAATTAGAAAATGGAGCTTCATTCTCACTGGGACGTGAATCTTTTGGAGTGTGAAGTTTGAAAAATTCAAATTATAGTTGAATCATGTTATGTTATTACTTATAGATATATTGGTGAAGACTCTAGTATTCAAATTTATATTATTAAGGTATTGATTTTTCAAAAAATAATTTATTTCAATGATGCTACAATCATGTATTGCTATGATTTTCATTAATAATATCTGATATGGTTGGTCTGAACTATTGCTTATGAGAACAAAGCTTCATGTGTTGGTCTGAAATATAATATAATGGATACAAGAACACTTATATGCATTACATCAATAAATTGTGATTAATTTTCTCCTTTCAATTGATTTAGGGTTAGGAACATAATATTTTTCATCTAATAGCTTTTATTATGTGACATATGATTATAGTATACCATGATGCACAAAGATGAATTCTCTGAAGTAGATTGAGATACATGTCATTTTTTCTACTATAAGGGGGAGAGAATAAGTATGTACGAAATATGTTATTAATTATCATCCGTATTGTCACTCCACGAGTCTACACCCCTGTTGTGACCGTAACTCTGAATTATTTTTTGTCCCAAACTAACCATTGACTTGTCCTATTGCTATATTGTAGACTATAATAACTATGTCAAAATTATTTTTAAAATGGACATACAACTATTGCAGAAAATAACTCCAATACTTTATAAATAATAAGTAAGAGATGTTTGTAAAAAAAAAAAACTGAAACTATAACTAAACTGACTCGTCTATGAAGCCTTTAATAACAAAAGATATGCGCCGAGAAAAGACCCATGCCTACATGAATATTCAATGCCAACATTAGAAAATAGAATTGTTTAATGTTAATTAAGTCTCTTAAATGTGTCATGACCCAATCCATTGGGCCGTGTGGGCACCTACTCTAACACCTAGATAGGAAAACTCTTGTTCCCAATTTAAAACATGCAATGAGGAAGTAAACAGTTATGAACTAATCACCTTATTTAAATATATGAATACTCACATTTTGTCAAAACTAAAATACATTTGTAAGGAAAATACATTAATCCCTTCCCCAAGAAGCTAGTCTAAATAGGTACAAGAGCTTCTAAAAAGTACTATTTATGAAAGAAAATAAGGCATAGCTTCCTCCATGAGAACAAAAGGAGTGAAAGCTATTGGAGATTATCATCATCTTAACCTAAGAAACATCATTGAGTCCTGCAGGAAGACTATGCCAAGCGGCATAACAAGAGTAGTATTAGTACAAACACAATTGGTAGGCATCATCGCTTGACCCGACTCCTCCACATAAGATCACAAAATAATCAAGAAAAACCGAAACTTGGAAATAAAATTAGAATCCCGATCCACCAAGTCACCACTCTTACTACAAGTAGATTTACCTTGGAATTCATACACTCTATCTCAAGTCACTCCACCTCCTTTATTTGACAACTCCCCCATCTAGGACATTCCACCTCATATCAGATCATAGCTTAATCCTTTTTATCACAAAGAGATTTTTCGAATACAAGATCATTACTAACTCTGCTAACTTGTCTACTATTCCCCCTCAAGCTCTCATCCAACACCTTAGCCTTAATAACACTCCAGTTATTAAAAAAATATGCATAAGCAACCCCATTTAGTAAAGCAAGTAAGTTCAATTTTAATCCCATTTATAAGATAGTATATGAACTCACCGTCTTACCCAAATGTAACACTCGCATGAAACATGTCACAACATCACAATTAGTATATATATTAAAGAAACTGGAAAAATAAGAATATCACTGAAAAAATATTAATGATACGACTTAAACAAGTATTTTACTTGATTTATGTTTTATTAGTGCATTTTACAGTTTCACAATCCTACACCCAAACCATGACCTATGCAGATCTGAGGTTAGTAGTAGTTTACTTGATTTATGTTTTATTAGTACGTTTTACAATTCCTCAACCCTATGCCCAAACCATGACCTATGCACCGTCACTGAATCCCTGAACAACCGCAACTACCACACCCTAGATATGTTTTGATTTGAACTACACTACTAAAAGATTATGTTAACCTCCTATCAAAATTAAATTTGTTTTCTGTATTACATCCATGAACTGGCCATACCCAATACACACCCTAAAATGGAATCCTTCATTTGATCCAGAGGAAGAAATTAGTATTATGGATAGATTTTCACTGGCCTCATCAGTTGGAAAACCACTGCAAGTTGATATGGCCACTCACAATCAAATTTTCACAGGAACGTGCACATTATTCTTTCATTTATAATTATTTATTCGACTTTTTTTAAACAATATTGATATTGTGCTAGATAAATATGTATTACAAAACTCGATATACACGTTCAGCGCGTGTCGAGAGGCTTAGTTATATTAGTAGATTGCAACATTAGCCTAACATTGTTAGGACAGAAATGAGAAACATCACTACTAATTATTTTCTGATGTTTGAGGAAGCAAAGATTTTTGACTTGTTGAAGAGTCATCTAAGAGCTCAGATCTCAACTTCATTAGCAATCGTCCAAGATAGTTAAGGCCTTCTCCGTCTCGACCTCCTCCCCAGAATAGATCATGTGGTGAACCCTCCACAATAACAGAGCCCGCCGTTGAGAGCAACAAAGAGTTTAAATAGGGGTATGTAGTGAACTTGCATTTTAAGGCCCTGTACATGACGTCAATCTTGATAGATTCCCAGTCTGGTCTTACCTGGAACACACAGAAATAAGAGGGAAATGAACAGAAGTTAGACGCTTACTGCATTATACACAATGGACCATTAATACAGGATAAAAGGTCCAATTGCGAGCAGGCAAAAAGGAGTGCGGTGCAGAACCAATATAGCCTAAATTGTAAAGACCAAGTATTTCTTGCTTGCATCAGAGGGTTGGATTAAGATGGATCATCCATGGCCCAATTTCGTAAAATTGCTGGAATTAACAACGGATTTAGAAACAAAACTCATTAAGAACTTACGAGTATAGCATCCTAAGGTAATGTTTGCTACTGAACTACAACTCTTTGTTGCACACAGGCAATACTTCCAAAGTCTCCTCTGCTTAATACTGCTACCAACATTCCAACTTAACTACTTCTTTGAAGCACACTTTCTGGAATCAAACTTAACTCGCCCTAGCCCCTGGGATTGTGCATAGACTCAATTCTCTACGATGTCCAGACCATACAATATTTTCAGGAACAAGTAAATCAAAATACGAAGTTTTTCCTGTATTTATTCTGAGTTTGAGGTTGCGAAATGAATTCATCAAAAACTAATATCTTTTTTGATAACTGTGGTGGCTAGGTCTGTGCGCACCTCGACTAATTACACCGGATACTTGTCACTTCCCACCAGCAACGAGAACTAGGTAACTCGATCCACCATGACTCATCAAATTCTTTTTATCAACATATCTTTCTTCTCAATATCTTTGATTAGTTTCGTGTTTACTTTTATGAACCAATGAATCCTAAAGTTTGAAACATAATAAATTGTCAATTATTTTTTAAGACAACTGAATAGGTTCGATAATCAACACCCCTTCAGTATTACTGGGGATCTGCTGGCTGCCAGCAACCATTTCAAAACTACTATTTTTTCATTTGTTAATTGTGTTGTTTAAATAAAACTAGTTTTACTACATAATTACCAAAAAAAAAAAAGAACTGCCTGTTGGGTTTTAATTTATTTATTTTGGCTTACTAAACTACAGGGGGAGGATCAAGAGTGTCGTCTACAAGCTCACGTGAACCCCTTAGCTTTTGTCCAAACCTTATATATGTATTAAGAAATCTACTAAAATATCTATAATATTTGACTGTGAACCAGTTACTATTGTATATTAATGTAAGATTGTTATAAGAACTCATAAACTTCAAATCCTGAATCCGCATGTGCTAAGCCACTTTGGAGATACCGTTTGATATGGAGTAGATAGCTTCTGACCTCACCCATTTATGATCAAGCATTTACAATACAATTGATCAAATTCTGCTATCTAGTTAAGGGGCATGCTTATGCTTTCTGAACACATGAATAAAACAGCCTTGCAAAGAAGGAACCACGAAAAAAAGGATAGTTCATGGAGAAGCAGAGGGATAATGTTGTAAAAAGAATGTAAAGAATTACCAGATTAGGTTGCTGCCTCTGTATTCTCCTTCCAATCCGTGCTGCTTCCTCGGGGCTCTTTGCACATTTTAATTCTTCAATACAGCTTTTAGCTACAGGATCAGATACCCCAACAAACTTTTGTGCCTTCAATCAAAGAATTATTTGTCAAATGCCTGAAAGATGCTGCAAATAGTGAAGTTTTATCTGTAAGTTTTTCAAGGAAATAACCTGGTAATAATGCTCTACACTGGACCAGGTGACCAGTTCTTCATTTTCATCAGGCATCTGAATTGGATGGAGCGAAAAGTTTGAGAAGGCACCATATGGATCCCATGTCTTGTAAAAGAATATGATGCTTGATTCATAAGGAGAAATGGTAGGATCAATGGCTGAAGTTTCTTGTACTGATGGAATAGTAGGTGTCAGGTCAGGAACTGGTTGCAGAAACCCACTAACAAGTATGTCGGGTCCAATCTGCATATCCATACGACTTCAGAGTTTAAAAATTAACTCACAGAAAAACTAGCCATGATTAAAAGGTAAGTCAGAAGAGGGGGAAACAGTCCAAAGGGACAACAAGGTTTCAGTTTATCTTGTTTCATTTCTTGAAGGTGGTTAGTAGCTAACCCCTACCTGCCGCTTCACCAAAGAAATGATATCAGAGAATGACGTTGAGGATCCTTCATAATAGAGCAATTGAAAGGCAATACAACTTTTAGCAATTATTGCATACTTTACAATTCTACTAAGTAAAAGAAACACAAAGATGAACAAAAAATTGTCATGTGGTGTTGGACCTTATTGCTATAAGGTGAAAAATTATTTCGGGCATTTCGGTACATCAGTAATGAGATATATATGGCATAGAGACCTTTGTTTTTTACCAGCCTTGACAGATTACCATAGTGATACAGGATGCGAAACATTGTTCGAAAGTAAAATGTACTTAGTTAAGGCTAGCCCAAGGAAGTAATATCTGCTTTTCAGACCCAGTACCTACATCGTGCAATGTGCGACCCTCAATAAACAGATTTATTAGCAGACCAACAGTAACTAAAACGAGTTTAAGGATTTGGAATGGCAGATAGATTGCGGAAGTTTCCGCCTGGAAATACCTAAACAAAATCCTTTAACTTGAGAGCATATGCACTAACAAGAGATGAATGTGAGCAATACCAAGTGAAGGAGAAATAGAGAAAGAAAGATAGTGTAATTGGAATGCAAGCATTGGGCACATGGATATTGAATGAGGAACCTAACTGAGTTCTAACTTAAGCAATTTTTATTTTATTTATTTGAAAGAGATAGAAGCAACACGGGAATAAGTAATTTGTCCTGCAATTCCTACTTATCCTTTTAAGGAATGCAGAAATTCTCTCTACTTTTTCTTTAGCTTCTTCCATTTTGAAAGCTAAAGTTCCCTTCAAAGTAAGAAATCGACATAAATAATCTTCTATGCCTCAATCACAAATTAGGTAAGGTCGGCTACATGAATCCTTTGAGTACATTGTGCCTATTCAGTTCAAATGATTCATTAAACCTTAGACTACGTCAGACTAGCCATTAACCTACTGCAGCCTTCTGCTTTATTTGAGTTTGATATCGTTCTGCTTTGTGAAGCTCCCACATGCAGAGTCTTCCACCAACATGAAAACTTATACAAATTTCTTTGTTTGCTAGAACTTAGAAACCTAAAAGGACTATAGGAGTGACTCATCTTCTTAGGAAAGGTGAAAGACCAATTTTTGTGTTCCACTTCTATAAACAAGTTTGGGTGGTTTTTGTAATTGCTGATAGCACTGTTATGGTGCTACTTTTTAAATTTATATATAAATATATACATGTTGCTAGCCTCAAAATTAAAAAAAGCTTCTGCATACAGCTTGTCGAGGAGGTTATTCTGCGTATCAGGAAGACTTTTTTTATTCCTTCCATTGTAAATAGGCTACTTACAACTAGGGGTGTCAAGAAAATATGAAAAACCGACTGAACCGAACTGATTTTTGTTATTTTTTCAATAAAATAGTGGACTTTTATTTAAGTGTATAACTGTCCCGAACAATTGGGATGGTTTTTTTAATTTATGAAAAAAACTGAAAAATTCCCGAACCGAACCGAATAACCTTACATGTAAATATATTTTATATATTAACAATATGTTAAATTTAATATATAAATATATTTTATAATAATTTTTAAATATAAATATAACCTAGATCCTAGGCCTATAATGACTAGACAACTTTGGGTCTATACTCTTTAATTAACCGTTACTTAATTAAGTTTAAAATTAAAAGATATTGTAATAGATACTCTATCAAACAATACAACAAAACCTATGCAAACACTCCTATTAAATGTTTAAGATTAAACAATACGGCAACAAAGTTTTGCATTCTTGACTTCTTGATGAAGAATTAAAGTGCTTCAAGAACATATTTGCAAAAGAAATATTTTAATAGTAGTATATTTTGATGTGATATTTCAAAAGTAAAAAAAACCCGAAAGTTAACCGAACCGTACCGATACCGATGAGAAACTGATATGATTGGATGGTGTTAAAAAATCTAATTTTGTTATATATTATAAAATAACCGAAAAATTGGGATGATATAATTTTTTTAAAATAACCAACCGAACTGTACCATTGACACCCCTACTTACAACCCAACAATGGGGTTTCAGAAGAGAGAAAGTAAGGAAAACTATTACAGGATGCTGCTTAGATATGATTAGCAAGATATTCAACAACATTCAACGACTAAGTGTAATTAGCATCTATAAAAGGGAATCTAATCGAACATTGAGAAAAATCAAGGTTTTTTATATACTTTAGTGGATTTATCAGAAAGGATACCAGGACTTAAGACAACGAACTACACTCAAATAAGATAACACCAAAAATTTGGGTAAGGCCAAAAAGAGAGAAATGCATAGTTTGTAACTTGTACACCCAATACATAATTAAGGATTAAGCCAGACCAGACAGCACTACATGCATTTCTCTTTCCCTCTTTTGTTTTGTTGGAGTGAAGGGGGATGGTTGAGGATAAGTAACAGCAAGACATGCATCTACTATGCACATAATCAGAAAATTTAAAGGAGAGGCCTATCAAACCTGCTCATAGCAAACATCAATTAGTTCAAGAGCCTGAGTCATCTCTACCATTCCAAGTTCCCCAACTGGAGACGGTGCATTTTTCCCACCTATAATTTTGGGAGCGACAAATGCATGTACCTGCAGTAAGGTTTGACATATATAACTACAATACAAAAACAAAAATTTCTCTCCATATGCAAACCAGTAGAGCAGACAAAAATTTGTTTAATTACACAGTCAACTAGAAGAGCTGCCAACAAACAGGACTGCTGAATTGTCAATAAGATGAAGAACACCATAAAGACTAAAGAGTGATACTGTAAACAAAGGAAGGAAGAAACATGAACCCCTGGGTGTTTGATATACTATTCTCTGAGCATTGATGAAAATTTTGACAGTACCAGAAATAATAGAGTGAATCAAAATGAGTATGTGCACTCGACAAGTCAGACTGATGCCCTTATTTAGTTTAAAAACAGAAGAATTAGACAAGTATCTATCCTCCATTTGGATTGTTCTAAAGTAAAAAGCCGCTGAATCAGGCAGCTACTGTCATTCACTGGTGTAACTTGAAAAGAACAAAAACTTCTTAATAGGTTAAAATAGAAAATCAAAGTCAAGACTTTCAGTTGTATACTTCCCATTTCAGAAATTTAAGAGAAAAAAACATATCTTCCTGACAAGTAATAACAGCTCAGCAGGAGATTCAAAATAAATAGCAAGAAAAGATAATGAGGGTATACCTTGTGTATGACCCCAGAAGAAATAGCAGATGCAGCCAGTGTCCCTCCACACTCCCACAAAACGGAGAGGTAACCACGATCATATAAGTACCCCATAACATCTCTAGGATCTAAAATATCAAATTCCACCACTTCAACACCTTTGGATGCAAGCAATCTCTGGAAACTTCTCCTTGCACCTCTTTGTGTAGCAACTATAGTGGGGACCTCAGAAACATTCCAAAGATGTGCTTCTTCTGGAAGGTCAAGAGTTTGAGATAATACAATACGCCGGGGCAGATGGTCACCTCCATGTCTAACCGTCAAACGTGGATCTAGAATCCAAAATCAAAAGTAAAGCAGCAGTAAAATATCTGAGATATCTGATCAAAGTCAAGAAGCATAAAGCCATTTTGAGTATCTCTAATAAAGTTGACTGGATATTCCTAGCATTCAGGACATTTATGGAGGAACGAGAAGAGTCATACTGTCTTTGCGCACAGTATTTCCTCCAACAATAACAGCATCACTTCTACCCCGCATTTCAAAAACTCGAGTTCTTGACTTTTTGCTACTGATCCATGAAGCATGACCAGAACTTGCAGCAATTTTCCCTGTGTACAAAAAATATGGCCGCAGGTGATTGTCAAATTTGTTAATGAAACTTGTGATTTGTTACCATAACAATGTTGTTGCAACATCATAGGCTATGCGCTCACCATCAAGTGTCATTGCATACTTGAGAACAGAGAATGGGACTTGACAGGCAGCTCTATATAGTAAAGGAGCATTGACAAGAAGGCAAGATTTGATAGCATCCTGAAAATTACATAATGTAAGTATTAGCTCTACATAGCAGAAATTGTAGAGCGTAAGAATTAGCTCTACAATGCGAAATTCTTCCCATGAAAAAGATTGATTTATCAAAGTAACAGTAAACGCATTAACAGTAGTTACAGTACATTGAATTTAGATTTCTTTTTCTTCTTCTGCTCAAAGTTTTGCAGAAAAAAATTCTCATTTATTTCAGTGAAGATCTAAAACTCATCTGAACAATGCAAACATTAAACAGGTAATGTATCTTGAAGTGTCTCGAGAATCAAAAATTAAGCTTTAAGCAACTCATAGTGATGCATAAAACGCACATAATTTTTTTGAGAATGTACTATAATATTATGCTAGACCCATTAGTAATTTATGTCAAAAAGTTTATATCAACAGCTTTGATATTTTTCTAGTGTGTTTCTTTTGAAATATATTCTTAAGAAGATCAAGCAGGACAATTGACACACAAAAGCAAGTTGGGATCAAACCTCTAGTGGATGCAAAGAACCACTTTGGACTACCATTGATACAAACAACTACTCCACCTTCATCAAAAATAAGTAGGAATTAACTATATGAATCATCACTGACCATGTTTCTCCATTTGAATTATTCTCAGGCCAACATTATACAAAATACAAACAAAAATAAAAAGTACTAGAGATTCTCTACATTTTATAATGATATACAAACCTCACATAGAGCTAATAAAACTGCTGGAAAGCATAGGACTCAAAAGTAAATGTTACTAAAATAATTAAGACATATTGTTATGGTCCCTAGTTCTGGATCGAGTCGTTGGACGATTAACTGAAAAGTCAGGTCCAATAGACAGGTCTAATCCCGTGTTCTTGTTCCTTGAATTGCCTATGATTGCTGAAATTTGCAATTCATTCAGGGAATTGCAGTCCTGGGAACTTGTTTGAGAAAATTCCGAATCTCTGAAACTTGATAAAATCCAACTTATTTTATTAATAATGTCAACTCTCTTAAATAGAGGTTTACAATAGCAAGAGTCCTAATAAATTAAAAATAACAAAGTCCTATAAAACTAAAATAATAAGAATCCTAATCCACTAAGGAAGTTATGTTCGACTAAAACAACTAAAACAATAATTCAGAAATATTAACCATTCTTGCGTCTGTAATATTGTTTCCCAACAAACGCATCAATAACATTACTCCCTTCCTGAAGAAAAAGCTTGTCCTCAAGCTTGAAGTCTGGAAAGACAGATGTAAGTTGGAGGCTAAATAACTCGAAGTCATATGGCAGGCTCTCCACAGTCAGTTGGTACTTCTCTAGATTCCCCATCCTCTACTTCCAGCCAAAATAACTTTTTACACTGATGGCCTTGAACATATGGATCATCACAGTTGTAGCACAATCCTTTTGCACGTCGGGCAGCCATCTCGACGCTAGTCAACTTTTTCACAAAAGGATTAGAAGCACCTACCTTAACACTCGGAGTTATTGGTGTAGTGGCAGCCCTTGCACTAATGTTTGAGGTTGAACCATAGCCCCTTTGTGTGCTAGAAGAAATTTGGATCTTCTTCTCAAATGCTCTCGCCAAACTCATTGCTTGTACTAGGTTAGATGGGTTGTGCAATTCCACATCCAGACGAATCAAATCAACTAACCCTGCTGTGAACATATCTACTTGTTGGTCTGTACGTACAGATGATGCACGAGCCAACATTTTTTGGAAGTTTCTCTGATATCTTCAACAGAACTGGTTTGTTTCAAGTTGATCAATTCTCCTAACGGATTGCTTTTCATTGGTGGGCCAAAACGAAGAGTACAATATTCCTTAAAGACGCCCCATGTTAAATTGGGTTCCTCTTGTTCCAGTTGATAAACCCACAGTTGCGCCTCCCCTACCATGTGAAAAGCAGCTAAACCGACTTTTTCTTGGTTGTTCGTATGTTGATTACTGAAGAATTTCTCACAACGGTGAAGCCAAATAAGAGGATCTTCACTTCCATCATAAATAGGGAAGTCTAATTTAGTGTATCTGGGAACAATACCTCTTCCTCCGTTATTGTCATCAGTACCAAAATTATTGTTGCTGTTTCTTCCTCCGAAACGTACCTCTAGTTGTTCACCTGCCTTGTTGGTTCGTTGGATAGAAGCAGCGCTATTGTCTCCCACTTCAACTCCCTTCGCACGTGCCGTGGTGCGGATTAAGGTTTCAATTTGCTGCGATAGTTGCTGGAATTTGGCGTCCATCCTTGCTTTTGAAGCTGCTACTTTTGCTTCAGTTTAAGTTTGGGCTTCCTGTAACAGATTTCGCAACTTTGCTTCTACCGTATTCTCGTCCATGGTGACTGGCTCTGATACCAATTTGTTATGGTCCCTAGTTCTGGATCGAGTCGTTGGACGATTAACTGAAAAGTCAGGTCCAATAGATAGGTCTAATCCCCTGTTCTTGTTCCTTGACTTGCCTATGATTGCTGAAATTTGCAATTCATTCAGGGAATTGCAGACCTGGGAACTTGTTTGAGAAAATTCCGAATCTCTGAAACTTGATAAAATCCAACTTATTTTATTAATAATGTCAACTCTCTTAAATAGAAGTTTACAATAGCAAGAGTCCTAATAAATTAAAAATAACAAAGTCCTATAAAACTAAAATAATAAGAATCCTAATCCACTCAGGAAGTTATGTTCGACTAAAACAACTAAAACAATAATTCAGAAATATTAATCATTCTTGCATCTGTAATATTGTTTCCCAACAAACGCATCAATATCACATATTACCTACTAATTGGTATTGCTATATAGATCGTTTTCTTTCATTGTCCCCTAACTTTAGCTAAGTTTGCCTGAATTCCAAAAATTTACAAGTCTTTCGATAGAATTGAATTATATTTAATCAGTGAATACTTCTTATTGTGTAGCAGTCTGGAAATACATCAGAAATATGTGGAATGAATTCTTTGACCTCATAAACCTTAAAATTGGGAGAGAAAGAAAACAAAATTTATGGAAGATGTGCAGCTTGAACAGAAGCTTTAAAGTTAGCATACCCAAGCTACATGCCAAAGCAGCCAATAAAGAGGCAGTTTGCAGAATTGAGAGAAGGAACAACTTGGAGTATCAGATTTAGAAGAAGTTTATTGGATTGGGAGGTTGACTGTCTGTCGAGTTTCTAGCTGAATCAGCAATTTCCAAAGAGTACCCTCAAATCCCAAAATGCACTATTATGGACTAAGGAGAAGGGTGGATAATTCAAAGTCAGATCAGCTAGAAGGACAGAGCAAAGAAGAGGAAAGTTGGCCAAGATCAGCAAAATGGAAACACAAAGGACCCAGAGAAACTTGCTTAATGTAGTAGCTATAAATGGAACTTGTCTAGCCCAGGACAGTCGGCAAAGAAGAGGAACTAACATATGCAGAAGGTGCTTCCTCAATGAGAGCTAAAATGAATCCCCATACCATGTGTAGTTACATTGCACTTTCAGCTGTCCCACTTGGGAGTATTTTTTGTGGATCCCTCTAGGAGTACAGGGAGCCATGTCAAGAACAATAAAGGAGATACTTTTACTGGCAAGGTCAAACAATCAATAAGAGGATCAAAGAATATAAGAAAACCTTCCCGCTTGCGTTTTTCGGGCAGTCTGGAAAATGCTCAACGCCAGCTGTTTTGAAGACAAAGAGGAAACTGTCCCCAACACTAAATAGAGATGTTTTTACAGTCTTGGGCTTTTTGGTGTAAAACAGATTTCATAAAGGATGTTAATACCAAGTTGAACTTCAAGGACTCCTTAATTTGTCAAAGAAGCAACAATCAGACCTTTGTACCTGGTACTTTTGTAAATAAAATGTACCCTTACTTGATCCCAAAAGATAAAAGATAAAGAAAAATACTTGACACTAAAAAATTGCAAGGATGAACTAAATACTGCTTCAATTAACAAATTCTTGCATTCCAAACCTTTGACACTGATATTTCCAGGACTGAAGAATGGATAAACATGGAGGGATGAAAACTGACGCAATATGTTCGATTTCTGGTGTGACCTATGTGACACAGCAACAAGAATCCTGTACTTGAATTAAGTCTCAGGCCCATACTTAAATACCATAATTTTCTTTGCAATTTTACTTGGTGAAAATTCTTGGTATCTAGCAAGGAGTCTGAATCAGACAAGTTGAAATTAGCATAAAATTTGTGGTGATTTAATATAAATGCTAATAATCAGATGTAAACATGCACGAACGGTATAATTCCTTTCGAAGATGATAACATGCAACTTCTATAGAATTTTTTAAATTCCAAGGAACCATAAAAGCTACTCCCTCCGTCCAACAATAGTTGTCCACTATATTATTTTGGGATGTCCAACAATACTTGTCCACTTTATGAAATCAATGGATAATTTTTCACTTAGTTCCTAATTTACCCTGATCATTAATTATAGTAATTTCTCTATTACATTTTCCAAGACATGATATTTATTATATTCAAGGGTGATATAGTAAAATTACCCTTCTATTTATAATTTCTTAAGAAATGTGTAAAGTCAATAGTGGACAAATATTATTGGACAGAGGTAGTATTTAGCTAAAGATTTCTTCTAAAGGTAGCAAAATGAGTATATGGTTTTTGTAAAAATATTTAGCACCATACCATCAATGTGGTACTTTTTTATTTTTGGTCGTTATTGAGACTTCTAATTTTATCAAATATGAGAAGCAGATATATATATATATATTCACCATAACTGCAAGGAAAAAACAAGGACACATGTGATGAAGAAAATCAAAAGTGCAGTTAGCGCTATGTTTTATTTCTTTCCATGTAGAATGTTTTATTGCTCCAGAACTAAGAATTGAGAGCTTACAACAGTTAATTTGCCACACAGAAGCCCATCAACTGCATCATCCAGGATGTACTACATATTAGATTACCTCAATAGTCTTATTCTGTGTATCTTCCCCTAGCACATCAACTTGAAGACCTTCACTCCTCAATGCGTGAATGGCATTGCCACGAAGGTGTTGCAGCGGATGCCGTATCCCAACAACAACTCTACTAATCCCTGCCTAACAAAGATCCATCAATTGCATTTCCTACTAAACTTAAAAACAAAAGCATACATATATTATCAACTTTTGCAATCAATCTTCCTGTCTAACAAGATGGTGAAATAGATGAATCTTTTGCGTGTTACATGAACTTCTCCTCCCAAGTCCCAACAAGAATGCATTACTGTACCGTGCTCCTTAAAACATATATGTTTCTTTAAGTAAGAGATGCAATTGGGATCTTGTGCAGTAAAATACAGCAAAGTAAACTAGTAAATGTCTTTATGTCTGTGAATTCTTTGAAGAAAATTCATTTTGTATACTTGTAGTATATGCTGGTATCTTTGAGTGCCTTTTCTCAATTCTCACAAAAAAACAAACAAACAAACAAAAAGAGATCTAACTTTACCAATCCAATTTTACATGGTAAAGAGACGATATATGTATCAAGGACAGCTAAATAAACAAACTTGTTTTGTTGAATTGAATACATTATCAAATTGAATAATAAACATACCTTGATTAGGGCGGAAACGGCACTACTATCACAGTGACAGTCTCCAGGTTCCATATTAAGATAAGCAGTAGCACCTCGACACTGCTCGCCAGCGGCTTCAACAGCCTGCACTTCCGCCGGAATTGTCCCTTCGGCGTACAAGTAACTTTCTCCGACCACCGTACCTCCACCATTTGGAACAGCGATAACGCAGCCGAAATTAGGATGAGGAGCGGTAAATCCGGCCGATTTCTCAGCTAACTCGGCTGCGCGTTTAATGTAGAGAGAATCAAAAGATGAAGAGGATGTGTAATTGTAGTTGGAAGAAGAAGAAGCAGAAATGGGTTTGCAGAGAAAAGGTGTAGCTAATCCTCCTAGCAAATGCGCCATGGATTTTGTGGTCAACTTTGAAGATAATTGCAGAAAAAATTGAATGTTTAATAGCTTCGGTGAAGAAGAAAAGAAGCAGCATATATGGGCCGTAATTAATTGTGTCTTCGAGCTGGACTTCACCCAACTCTGTCAATTAGCCATGAAATTTACATTACTCAATGACCTTGTAAATGGATGTTTTCAAACTTTTACCCTTTGTTTGGTCGGTGGTTAAGTATTATTTCATAATGTATCGTATTATATTGTATTATATTATATCATATTACATTATTTTAATGTATATAATGTTTGGATAAATTGTATTGTTTTCAGTTGTTACATAATTTGAATGATAAATCTACTAAAAAAAGTAGGATACAAGGTAGATTTATTATGAAAAAGATAGGGTAAAAGATGAAATATAATTATTAAATAAAAAGAAAATATTAAGATAATAACATGATCATATCAAATCGGTCGTCACATAAAATGGGTCTTTTCGTTGTTACCTAAGATGAATTTAAACGATATTATACAATAGTAGAATTTAAGTAACAATCAAAACAAACATTGTATTTACACTAACAATACAATACAATACAACAAGTAACAACCATCTAAACGTGGTGTTAATCACTACTTGTTCAATAAATAAATTTAGGATCATAAGTCAAAGCGTATTAAATTGATAAAGAAGGGGTTTGTTATAATAAGCATTCTTCATGTTCAATTTTAAGATTATAAATTTGAGTAATCAAAAAAATAAATAAAAGCTCCTAAAAAAGAATTTTGTTAAATTTAAAATAGAAAATACATTATTACCCCATTAAAATAAGACATGTTTTTACAAAATATTTGAACTTTGCAGGTCTATTATCCCCTGGAACAATTTTACGTTGGTATTATAATATCTTTTTTGTCAATCTACGTAGAGAGTGCATGAAATTTAAAATAATGATAATAATATTAGTTTTGTGAGTATTTTATTATAAAATGTATTTTCTTATTTATTTATTTATTGATTGATTGATAGTTTTAACCTTTTTTCTTATTCTTTTTCCTTTTTTTTTTCCCTTCTTTATTTCTCCCTCTTTCAAAAATTAGTTGCAATCATGGTAGAATTCCACCATTTTCACTGTCACCATTTTTGTCACAACTCTACCCACATTCTTTTACTACTATTATTTTAATTCTCAACTCTAAAAATTTACATTTCGAATAATTTGTTAAACCAATTAAATTTTAAGATAATTAAAAGATATCATTTAGCTTTTCTTTATCCAAATTTCAATCAAGATTCTATTCATTTTTAAGAAATTCATTGATTTTTTTCAAAATTATCCACTCGAATTTTAAAGTTATATAAAAAGAAGATAAATCAATTAATGATATTTTCAATACTTTGAATTTTCTTAAAGAATAATTAATTTTTGTTATTAACAACCCAAAAAATCAAGAAAAAAGTTTAATTTTTTAAAAACAAAATCAATAAGAAGAGGAAAAGTTTGCCACAGAAAAGAAGAAAGAAAGAAAATGGGGGAAAGGGTCTGCTGAACGTGGAGGGGTGGGGTGAAAAGGGGGTGTATTTTAAATTAAGTTAAAATAAAAAGAAGTTAAAAGGTAAGAGAGAGAAAAAAGAAAAATATATAAAATGAAAATAATAATATTTTTTAATTAAATTAACACATGTCAAACAGTGATTGGTGCGTGATTGGTACTTGTTTTTTTAAAATTGGGACTGGTTAAAAAATGACGTAATAATGCCAGTTCAAAGTTGTTGGGGGTTAAAAGGATTTCTGCAAAGTTCAAGTGTTTTCTTCAAAAATGGGTCTTACTTTAATGGGATAATGACGTTATTGTATATTACCCATCAATAGCAGTTGAATAGGCTAAGATACTCTACTACAAGTACTTCCAAAATAAGATCCTACTATAAAAGCCAAAATAACTTAATTGTGTAATGAGGGGCTGGACTGCATGCAAAAATGAAACTAAAATAGATAGCCAACAATGACTGAACAATAAGGTTTTTCAAGGATAATTAGATCCCAAACTTAAACCCCATAAGAAACCTCATCCAGGGTCCCCTAAACAGAAACGAGGACAAGCTAACACTACAATCAATGCTTGGGGAGGGAGAATGAAAATTGGTGGTGCTATCCTTCGACCCACTAGAGAGCCTCCCCGACATCATCCAAGACAACTTTTCCCCGAAATGGAAAAAAAATGGCAACCTTACTTGGGGGCTTACCAAAGATGGCCACATTTTTGTCAAGAGTACCTACTACATGTTGGACAAGCCAAATGATGAGTCTGGGGAGACCAACCAGAAAGATTTGGAAGCTGAAAATCCTCAACAATATAGTAATTTTTTTTCATTTGGCTCCTCCAACATAATAGAGTATCCACTAATGGCTACCTACACAACATACAACATCAACCCACAATATAATGTCACAAATGTGTGCACCAAAACAAAAACTATCACATATCTTCTTCCACTACCCCAAATAGAAAGGACCTTTTGGAGGGAACTCACACTCCACAACACTTCCAAGATAGAGATAGTTCCCTCAAGCATGAAAGCAACCAACATATAGAGAGTAAGCCTGGAGATCCATTAAGGATAAGCTATTCAATAGATGGATACCAAGGAAATTGATATTCCTTTCCAGCCTATGACATTTGTGGCTAGGAAGACACGACAATGTATTTAATGGAAATAAATACATAGTCAAAACAAGTCTCGTGACGGCTAGTGTTATTGAATACCACCTCCTGATCGACACAAGAACAACAACAAGAAACAAAGAAAACATCATTGTCCAATGAGTACCCCCACCTCAAGGCACTTATCAACTCAACACAGATGGCTCAACCGAAACCTCTCCGGGGCTTGGGGCCATTGAGGGAGTGATCAAAAATCACAATGAAGAGTACGTGGATATGCGGCTTCACAAAAAGGTTGGCTCACACAAATGCAATTTAGGCGGAAAATATAGCAATCATTCATGGACTTTGGCAAGCAAAAGAAAATGGCTTAAGACCTCTTGAAGCAAAAAACACTCAGCTAGTACAGTCCATATGATTACAAAAGGTCACCTACATCACACTAACTTAATTTCTGAATGCAGGTACTTGATGGGGCAGATGGGAGCAGCACTAACACATGTGTTCAGGGAACTGAACAAAGTGACAGATGCAATGACGAATGAGGGAGATAAGTAGGGAGCTATGGGGAACCCCATTCTTTTTGAAGTTCTTCTGTGTGTGTCATATCACTATTAGCAATAGACACGTTAGAAACTTTTTTTTGTAAGAACAATTACAAGCCCTGATGGATAAACAAGCAGACATACCACGACCAGTATTATTCAAGTGGGGGAATACTATAACACCTCGGTATTTGAAAGAACTAGAATTAGAAAGAAATTTTTTTTTTGGAAAGAATAAAGTTGGAAATTTTGGCAAATTATGCTAAGTATGAGTTTTGGGTCAACTTCAAACAACCATAACTTTCAGTACATGATGAGTTAGGTGGCCTATAAGATATCAAATTTAAGGTCTTGGAATCCTCTTTCCAATGCCACCGAGCTTGTATGAGTTAAGGAAAGTTACACAGATTTAAGAGGGGTATTTTGGTCTTTTCCTTACCCTATCAAATTTATTTCATTTTAGTAATTAATTAGGGGTCTAAAATGAATTGGTTCAGTTTACGCAATCAAAATTCATTCTAGGATTTTGGAAAAGGTTCAAGAGGAGAAAGGTCAAGATTTCATCAAGTTCTTGAGGTTTCGTTGCGGATTTCACCAAGGCTTTGATCCCTAAAAGGTATGTGAGTTCACATAGCATTAAGTTCGTTCACCCACGTTCCAATCATGTTAATTTCAGCGTAAAGCTCATTCTAGAAAGTTGAAGGTTTGATGTTCTTGAATTTGCTTTCATTCTTGAACTAGGATGGGATTGATAATTCTTGAGATAATCGTATCGTTATAAAGAGTTTTTTTTAGTAGATTATTGTGTACATGTATTGGGTAACTGAATTTAAAGAGAAACTGAGAAAAGGAACTGAATCTAATCGAATTAAGGTCAGAAAATGAGTTGAAAATTTTGTAGGAACCACCTAGGGAGGGACTGGCATGGCGCGCCCCAGATGCACAAGAGGGTCTGGGGCGGCGCGCCAACAGTGCGCCATTTGCAGCCTCTGAACCTTAGGGGCTGGTGCCCCATGCCAACAGTGCGCCCGGGACGTCTGCCCCCACCCAATATTCATCGTTTAGCCTCTCTGAGTCCTTCTAAAGTGTTATATCACTTCCTATTGATTCTAACTACTCTAAACTACTTCTAAACATCTAGTAATTATTCATAAACACGAATCATAACCCTTGAATCCATAATTCAAATTCAAAGTAGAGTTGAGAGTCAAGTCTTGAGAGTTCTTCGAGTCATTTTAAAAAGTCTTTTGCATTTATTTTACAACTTGTTTTAAATGACTTGAACATAGAGTTGAGAAGAGTAGAGTGAGTTCATTTTCATTAAAATGATATATGAGAACTAAGTATTCCCAAGAGAAAATATTTTTACATTTAAGATGAGAGGAAACACCCTTTTTCAAAAGAGTTTTCATAAGCAGTTCTGAGCACCATCTCTTTTAAGAGATAGATTTTTGAGTAATAATCTCAAACCACAGAGAAAGTTATGGTTTTAAACATATGAGCTAGTTACATTTTGGGAGTAGTATTGAGCACCGATATGGGGACGAGTTTAGATAACTCAAAGTCTCCATAAACTATGTAGCCAACGTGGGCAGAAAGGGTCATACTTTTTAGATGATTCCTTAGTGCTTTTTAACATAGACTAGTGGATCCACTTAGTAGTAGGTTTTATACCCCAGCAAAGTATAGGACGGCCCTGGCAGTGTGAGGCAAGATGTTGTATCATCACATAGCTCATAGTGATGGTTGTCGGTTAGAGAATCTCCTACACAGTTACTTATATTTTCATATACAAAACTAAGTTACTATTGTGGTTTTCAATACACTGAGTTGTTATCTACATGCTTTAAAGCGTTTCTTTATACTGCATCTTTATTACTACTTTATATTGAAAAAAGTTGAGTTGAGACGATGTAAGTTTCTTCAGTTCCATATCAAGCTTATGTCTTGTTTTAGAATTCCCCTCACATGTTCGTACATTCCATGTACTGACTCCATTTGGCCTGCATTTTTTATGATGCAGATATAGGTAACCAGGATCAGCATTCAGCGTTTCGTTAATCCAGTTGAGCTTCACAGTAGTTGGTGAGCCTCCTTTCTTTCGAATGATCCCTTTTATTTGCTTTATCATTCTAGTTTTATTAGGATGTCGTGAGTTTGGTCCCAGCATCCATCTCAGTTATTAGAGGCTTCATAGATAGTTAGATATTGTTATTTCGTGTGTCTTTCATTTTCATTTAGTTATGCTGAGACTTGAGTTGCCACTTTGGCTAGTTGAATGTTTATTTATAAAACATTCTCAGTTATCATTGAGTTACAGTTTACTTTTAAAGTGCTTTTATTATGAGTAAGTCTTCCGCTAAGAGCTATGCTAGGCTAAGGTTTCACTTGGGGCCATCAATGGTTCTCGAGTGCTAGTCCCGCCCAGGGTGTAGGCTCAAGCGTGACAAACTTGGTATGAGAGCACAGAGTTCAATAGTCCTAAGGTGTCTATGAAGCCATGTCTGTAGAGTCCTAGATATCGGTGTGAAGCGTGCCACATCTATAATTAGGAGGCTGCAACATTTAGGAACTATCTCACATCTTTCATATTCATTTCATGCGATAGAGTTTATCTCTAAAAAGTTTCTTTTAATTCGTGCTTGCGCGTATCTTTCAGATCATGCCTCCACGAAGAGCTGTCAGAGGTCGTCTTGCTAGGAGGAACGTTGAGGATCAATGGGTACCGAATGCACCAGAAGTGCAACCCCAAGGAGAGGTCACTAATGCTGAGTTCCGTAAAGCTATCTGGATGTTGAGCCAAGTTGTGACCAACCAAGCTGGGCAACAAAGAGAATTGACATGAAGTGGTTGATACTTCTAAGATTTATGAGTTCTTAAGGATGAATCCTCCAAGCTTCACTGGCTCAAGTGTCAATGAGTATCCAAAAAACTTTGTAGAGGATTAGCAGAAAGTGTTTGAGGTTATGCATGTTGTTGATGTTGAGTGAGTGGAACTAGCTGCATACCAACTGAAGAGTGTTGCTAGGATCTAGTTTGACTAATGGAAAAAATGGTAGAGTTGAGGATGCCCCTATTGTAAGTTGGGTTGTGTTCGAGAGTGCCTTCATAGGGTGTTTCTTTCCCCGTGAGCTAAGAGAGGCAAAGATAAGAGAATTCCTCACTCTTAAGCAGGAATCTATGAGTGTGCATGAGTATAGCCTTAAGTTTACCCAACTTTCCCGTTATGCTATGGAGATGGTTTGCTGACATGAAGAGTAGGATGAGTCTGTTTATTGCTTGGTTGTCTCGTCTGTCAAGTAAGGAGGGCAAGGCAACTATGCTAATATGGGACATGGACATAGCAAGACTTATGATCCACATGCAACAGGTTGAGGAAGATAAATCGAGGAATAGAGAAGAGTTTAGAAACAAGAAAGCTAAGACAGGGAACGAGTCCGGACAACATAGGAGTAATTTCAATCGGTCATCTTTCCAACATTAGCAAAAGGGACCTGCTCCATCTTCTACTAGTGCACCTGCACCAAGGAACATATGTGAGTTCAATAATCTGAATTCGCAAAATTTCAAAGCTAGACCTATGTAGTCTCAAGGTAGTGTGGCACAAGGAGGTAATGTGACTCATGCATGTGCTAAGTGTGGTAGGAGCCACTCAGGGGTGTGTCGTGATGGCTCCATTGGTTGCTTCAAGTGTGGTCAGAACGGTCGCTTTATGAAAGAATGTCCTAAGAACAGGCAAGGTGATGGAAATGGGGGCAATAGAGCCCAATCTTCTTCAGTTGCTCCACTAGACAAAGTTACATCTAGATGAGCTACTTCAAGGGCAGGCGGAGGGGCAAACCATCTGTATGCTATTACTAGTCTCCAAGAGCAAGAGAATTCGCCAGATGTTGTCACTGGTATGATTAAAGTCTTTAATTTTGATGTTTATGCTTTGCTAGATCCAAGAGCGAGTCTATCTTTTATGACTCCTTATATTGCCATGAATTTTGATATTCTTCCTGAGCAACTTCTTGAGCCCTTCAGTGTTTCTACACCTGTTGGTGAGTCTATTCTAGCTGAGAGAGTCTATCATGATTGTACCATTTCAGTCAATCACAAAAGCACCATTGCTGAGTTAGTCGAGTTAGACATGGTAGATTTTGATGTTATTCTAGGTATGGACTGACTTCATGTCTGTTATGCCTCAGTCGATTGTAGGACTCGAGTAGTAAAGTTATAGTTTCCTAATGAACCAGTTATAGAATGGAGGAGTAGTTCAACAGTGCCTAATGGTCATTTTATTTCGTACCTTGAGGCAAAAAAGGTTAGTTTTCAAGGGTTGTGTCTATCACTTAGTCCAAGTTAACGACTCTAGTGTTGAGACACCTTCTATTCAATCAGTTCCAGTAGTAAAAGAGTTTCCAGAAGCCTTTCCATATGATCTTCCGGGAGTCCCTCCTGAGAGAGAAATAGACTTTGGTATAGATATTCTTCTCGATGCTCGTCCTATCACTATTCCTCTATTTAGGATGGCTCCAATAGAGTTGAAAGAGTTAAAAGAGCAGTTGAAAGATCTCCTCGAGAAGGGTTTTATCCGGACAAGTGTCTCACCTGAGAAAGAAGGATGGTTCTCTTAGAATGTGCATAGATTACCGTCAGTTGAACAAGGTTACTATCAAGAATAAGTATCCTCTTCCGAGAATTGATGATCTTTTCGATCAACTTCAGGGTGCCACTTGTTTTTCTAAGATAGACCTTAGATTTGGCTATCATCAGTTGAGAGTAAGAGAAAATGACATCCCTAAAATAGCATTTAAGAACCGTTATGGTCATTATAAGTTTTTGGTCATGTCATTTGGTTTGACTAATGCACCTGCAACGTTCATAGACTTTATGAATAGAGTATTCAAGCCTTATTTAGATATGCTTGTTATTGTATTCATTGATGACATTCTAATATATTCGAGGAATGAGGAGAATCATGTTAGTTATCTCAGAGTAGTTCTCCAAACTCTAAATGATAGAAAGTTGTATGCTAAGTTCTCTAAGTGTGAGTTTTGGCTTGAGTCTGTGGCATTCTTAGGCCACATTGTTTCCAGTGATGGAATTAGAGTTGATACCCAGAAAATAAAGGCGGTCCAAAATTGGCCTAGACCCACATCTCAACCTGATATTAAGAGTTTCTTGGGGTTGGCTGGATATTATAGAATGTTTGTCAAGAGGTTCTCATCTATTTCATCCCCTTTGACCAAGTTGGCTCAGAAAACAGTGAAGTTTCAATGGTCTAAGCTTATGAGAAAAGCTTTCAGGAATTGAAAACTAGGTTGACTACTGCCCTAATATTGACCTTACCAGAAGATACGCAAGGTTTTGTGGTACATTGTGATGCGTTCAGAGTTGGACTGAGTTGTGTATTGATGCAGAATAACAAAGTTATAGCTTATGCTTCTAGACAGCTTAAAGTTCATGAGAAGAATTATCCAACCTATGATCTAGAGTTGGGTGTTGCAGTATTCGCTTTGAAAATATGGCATGACTATCTTTATGGTGTTCATATAGATGTGTTCACTGATCACAAGAGCCTTCAGTATGTGTTTAGTCAGAAAGAGGTTAATCTCAGATAGAGAAGGTGGTTGGAGTTACTCAAGGATTATGACATGAGTATTCTCTATCACCCAGGTAAGGCTAACGTTGTTTTTTATGCCTTAAAAAGGTTGTCTATGGGTAGTACTTCCCATGTTGAGGAGGATAAGAAAGAATTAGCAAAAGATATGCATAGACTTTCACAATTAGGAGTTCGACTAATGGATTCCAACGAAGGGGAAGTAGGGGTGATGAGTGGGGTTGAATCATCATTAGTGTCTGAAGTGAAAGAGAAACAAGACCAAGATCCTATTTTGCTTGAATTAAAGGAAAATGTTCATAAGCAAAAAGTGATGGTTTTTGAACAAGGGGGAGATGGTGTATTAATGTATCAAGGTAGATTGTGTACCCAATAGGTGGATGAACTTCAAGAGAGGATTATGGAGGAAGCTCATAGCTCAAGATATTCTATCCATTCGGGTTCCACAAAGATGTATCGTGACTTGAGAGAAGTCTATTAGTGGAGTAGTATGAAGAAAGGTATTGTTGAGTTTGTTGTTAAGTGCCTGAATTGTCAACAAGTTAAAGTAGAGCACCAAAGGCCCGATGGTATGGCTCAGAATATAGAGATTATGGAATGGAAGTGGGAGATGATCAATATGGATTTTATTACTGGTTTGTCGCGGTCTCGCAAACAACATGATTCTATTTGGGTGGTTGTAGATCGAATGACTAAATCAACCCACTTTTTGCCAGTAAAGACTACCCATTCAGCAGAAGATTATGCTAAGTTATATATTCAAAAGGTAGTCAGACTTCATGGAGTTCTGGTATCTATTATTTCAGATAGAGGTGCACAATTTACTATACAATTCTGGAAGTCTTTCCAGAAAGGTTTGGGTTCGAAGGTGAACTTGAGTACTGCTTTCCATCCTTAGACTGATGGTCAAGCAGAGTGCACTATTCAGACTTTAGAAGATATGTTGAGGGCTTGTGTGATTGATTTCAAAGGTAATTGAGATGATCACTTACCTCTCATAGAGTTTGCTTACAACAATAGTTATCACTCTGGTATCCAGATGGCTCCTTATGAAGCTTTTTATGAGAGAAGATGTAGATCTCCTGTTGGATGGTTTGAGGTTGATGAAGCTGGATTGATAGGACCAGACTTAGTTCATCAAGCTATGGAAAAAGTGAGAATTATTCAAGAAAGGTTGAAAACAACGTAGAGTTGTCAGTAATCCTATACAGATGTTTAGAGAAGAGACTTAGAGTTTGAAGTAGATGATCGGGTATACTTGAAGGTTTCACCCATGAAGGGTGTCATGAGATTAGGTAAGAAGGGTAAGCTTAGTCCCCGATCTATTAGTCCTTACATAATATCCAAGAGGATCGACAATGTAGCTTATGAGTTGAAGCTACCACAAAAATTAGCAGCAGTCCATCTGGTATTTCACATTTCCATGTTGAAGAAGTGTATAGGCGCTCCTTGACTTATCATACCTACCGAAGATATTAGTATTAAAGACAACTTATCTTATGAGGAGATTGTTGTTCAGATTTTAGACCGCCAGGTTCGCAATTGAGAACCAAGGAGGTAGCATCACTTAAGGTCTTATGGAGGAATCAATTTGTTGAGGAAGACACTTAGGAAGCTGAGGAGGATATGAAGAAGAGATACCCATATCTCTTCAAATTCGGAGAAATTCAAAATTAAGGTACAAACCCTTTTCTTGGCATTTATTATAAGTCGAAATATTGTGTTATATATTGCTTGTTGGGTGCTTAAGCTAAATGTTAGATGTTACACCCTTAGTCTACTTAAAGTAATATCATTCGAGGACGAATGTTCCCAAGGGGGAGATATTGTAACACCTCGGTATTTGAAAGAACTATTTTTTTTTAAAGAATAAAGTTGGAAATTTTGGCGTATGAGTTTTGGGTCAACTTCAAACGACCATAACTTTCCGTACATGATGAGTTAGATGACCTATAAGATATCAAATGAAAGGTATTGGAATCCTCTATCCAACACCACTGAATTTGCTAATTTTTGAGCTCGTATGAGGGAAATATGCATGTTTGAAGTCAGGCTGTCTAGTTAAGGAAAGTTACCCGAATTTAAGAGGGGTATTTTGGTCTTTTCCTTACCCTATCAGATTTATTTCATTTTAGTAATTAATTAGAGGTCTTAATTGAATTGCTTTAGTTTACGCAATCAAAATTCACGCTAGTGTTTTGGAAAAAGGTTCAAAAGGGGAAAAAAGGAGAAAGGTCAAGATTTCATCAAGTTCTTGAGGTTTCGTTGCAAATTTCGCCAAAGGTTTGATCCCTAAGAGGTCTGTGAGTTCACTTAGCATTGGGTTCGTTCACCCACACGCCAATCATGTTAATTTCAGCGTAAAGTTCATTCTAGAAAATTGAAGGTTTAATGTTCTTGAATTTTCTTTCATTCTTGAACTAGGATGAGATTGATAAGTTCTTGAGATAATCGTATCAATTTTAAGAGTTGTTTTTTAGTAGATTCTTGTGTACATGTATTGGGTAACTGAATCTAAAAGGAAATTGGAAAAAGAATCGAATCTAATCGAATTAAGGTTAGAAAACGAGTTGAAAATTTCATCGAAACCACCTGGGAAGGAGCTGGCGCGGCGCGCCCAGATGCACCAGAGGGTCTGGGGAGGCGCGCCAACAGTGCGCCATTTTACAGCCTCTAAACTTTAGGGGCTGGCGCCCTGCGCCAACAGTTTGCCCGGGACGTCTGTCCCCACCCATTTTTCATCGTTTAGCCCGTCTGAGTCTTTCTAAAGTGTTCTATCACTTCCTATTGATTCTAACTACTCGAAACTACTTCTAAACATCTAGAAATCATTCATAAACAAGAACCATAACCCTTGAATCCATAATTCAAATTCAATGTAGAGTTGAGAGTCAAGTCTTAAGAGTTCTTTGAGTCATTTTAGTAGGTCTTTTGCAATTGTTTTACAACTTGTTTTAAATGACTTGAACACAGAGTTGAGAAGAGTAGAGTGAGTTCATTTTCTTTAAAATGATAAATGGGAACTAAGTATTCCCAAGAGAAAATATTTTTACATTTAAGATGAGAGGAAACATCGTTTTCCAAAAGAGTTTTCATGAGCAGTTCTGAGTACCATCTCTTTTAAGAGATAGATTTTTGAGTAATAATCTCAAACCACAGAGAAAGTTATGTTTTTAAACATATGAGCTAGTTACATTTTGGGAGTAGTATTGAGCACCGATATGAGGACGAGTTCAGATAACTCAAAGTCTCCATAAACCATGTAGCCAACGTCGGTAGAAAGGGTCATACTTTTTAGATGATTCTTTAGTGCTTTTTAGCATAGACTAGTGGATGCACTTAGAAGTAGGTTCTATACCCCGGCAAAGTATAAGACGGCCCTGGTAGCGTGAGTCAAGACGATGTATCATCACATAGCTCATAGTGATGGTTGTCGGTTAGAGAATCTCCCACAGAGTTACTTCTATTTTCATATACAAAACTAAGTTACTATTGTGTTTTTCAATACACTGAGTTGTTAGCTACATGTTTTAAAACTTTTCTTTATACTGCATATTTATTACTACTTTATATTGAAAAGAGTTGAGTTGAGTTGAGACGAGGTAAGTTTCTTCAGTTCCATTTCAAGTTTATGTCTTGTTTTAGAATTCCCCTCGCATGCTCGTACGTTCCATGTACTGACGCCATTTGGCATGCATCTTTTATGATGCAGATACAAGTAACTAGGATCAACATCCAACGCTTCGTTGATCTAGTTGATTCACAGTTGTTGGTGAGCCTCCTTGCTTCCGGAGGATCCCTTTTATTAGTTTTATCATTCTAGTTTTATTAGGATGTTGTGGGTCTTGTCCCGACATCCATCTCAGTTATTAGAGGCTTCGTAGATAATTAGATATTGTTAGTTCATGAGTCTTTCATTATTATTCAGTTATGTTGAGACTTGAGTTGCCACTTTGGCTAGTTGAATGTTTATTTATAAAACATTCTAAGTTATCATTGAGTCACAGTTTACTTTTAAAGTGCTTTTATTAAGCCAGACCAAGGGTTCGCTTGGGGCCAACAATGGTTCTCGAGTGCCAGTCTCGCCCAGGGTGTAGACTCAGGGCGTGACAAATACCTCTCAAGATTGTAATGAACTAAGTTAATCTATAAATCTCCTAATTTACCAAAATAACATCAATTATGCAACTTGGTCAAAAAAGTGTTGTAAATCTCTAACAATTATTTCATAAATATGATTAGGGGAGGCAAAATCAACTTAGTTTGGTTTATTTTTTAACATTAGTTGCGACCATGTTGAACAACTTACAAAAACATGTTCAATTAACAAAATCAAATAGTAAGTGATTTTTTACACATTGATAATTTATAATGACCAAATAAATTAAAAAAACCATGTTATTTCAAGATTAGAAACATGTCACACCATTATTTAAAACATAAAACGGGGAAACAAATGTCTTCCTTTGGTTTAGTTTTTTTCCTCCATAAGACAGAATCCTTCTTAATTATTTTATTTTCCTCTTTCAAATAATCAAGAAATAAAACAAGAAAAGTACTTTACAAATAATTTCTTCAAACCGTTCAAAAAGGTATAAATAAAGTATCATACTGTATATATCATTGTAGTTGAAACACATAAATTAAAGTTGTGGAGAAGATTTAAGCCAGGGACTCTTTGAGTCTTGTTAAAAAGAGGTGTCAATTTGACTAGTTAAGGTCAAAGGATTCCGTGAAATCAGTATCCAAAATCATCTGAGTCGTGTTGCCACTTATATTCCAACTTGATAGGCATACGACATACCAATTTCAATTTTAAACAATTATTTCATTATTACAACGTAGAAAGTAAACATTGATCAAAATAATTATAGGTCATAAACTAAAGGTGTCTTGAGTAACCGTAAGTGTGGAATAATATAAATACAATCCAAAAATTGGTGATATGATTCAAGAGCATCTAATCTAAGAATAAAATAAAGGTAAGTATGCATTATTATGTGAAACAAAAAGACGAAATAATAATAATAAAAAATAAAGTCTAGTGTTGTGGGATTATCCAAGCAACCCACTTTGAAATTTTCATATCAATTGCTACTAGCACGGTCGCAGGCTTGATATTCGAATCAAGATCCGCCTAACAAATGCAATAAGTGTAGTATGAATATAAAAGAATGACATGTACGTATAACTAAAAACGTATACCCAACATGTATCCCAAAAAAATAGTGACAAGGATTAATGACCTTTAAAAATACTTGTTTTCAACTAGTACTGCTCATAATAGTCAACAAATAAGGTATGTAACAGCTCACAAGATAAAATTACCCAAACAACATGTTAATACACGCATAATAAACATATAAGGAGAATATGCACAATTATTTAGCCAAATTAGCATAAATAAATGACCTTTATTATTTTTGCTATCATGATATTTTGTTCCTTCGATATTTTCATCATATCTTATTTATTTTTGTACGTTTCAAACCTTTATTATAAAAAAAAATATTTTTATTAAATCGAGGGTCTTCAGAAATCCCTCTCCACAAAGATAGGGATCAGGTCGGCGTACACCTCATTCTAGCTTTTAAAACTCAACTTATGAGATTACACTGAATTATTGTTGTATGAATAAAAGTAGAGCCTGCCTAGGAATTTGATTTTGGAACATAATTAGGTGGTTCCTCAAATAAAGAAAGCTTATTAATGAAGATTGAATTGTTTAATAGAGGAAAATCAAGCTCCTTATTCTCCAAATGTGAAATAAAAAAAGTGAGTATCTGAAACAAAATCTAATTGAAAATGAAGATTGAAGGGGTCACTTTCTTTATCCTTGTACAAGTACGAAAAAAATCAACTATGTTTATAATACATAACTCCAATATACAAGACCCCCAAAACCCTAACCAACATATCTTCTACTTTTTGTAAAGAGATTGCCAATAATGTTATATACTAATAAATCAAACAATAAAAAAAATACAAAATCAGATTTGTTCCCATGGACTGTCTTTCAGAGATCTTCTCTTCCAAGAAAATCAAAGATCATGATCAACAACAATTGATTCAGATTCCCTCTACTCCATGCCAACCACATCATCAAGATCTGGCTTCAAATGATCCTAATTATAAAAGGAAGCGGTCGATAAGTGATCATAAAGAAAGAGATTCTTTAACCAGAAAGAATTCGGTTCAGAAGAGAGTTTTGCATAGAGATGTTGAAAGGCATAGAAGACAAGAAATGTCTAATCTTTATGCTACTCTTAGATCACATCTTCCTTATGAATCTATCAAGGTGAATTTAATTACCTATATATACTTTCCTTAATTTTAATTTTCCATATAAATATTGAATAAAACCTAATTATAACTAGGTCTAATTAAGACAATTTTTTTTTTTATGTTATAATTTTTATTAGGGAAAACGCTCATTACCAGATGACATGCAAGAAGCAGTGAATTACATCAAAAACTTAGAGAATAATATCAAAGAACTTGAAATAAAGAGAAAAAAACTTGAAGATTTGGCCTTGTGTTCTTCCAAAGAGGATAAACATTTTGGTGATTATGTGACAATAAACTTATGTGATTGTGGTGTGGAGATTTTGATCAATGAAAAGGTTCCCCTCTCAAGAGTACTTGAAGAGCTAGTGAAGAGACAACTCAATGTTGTTAATTGTGTCTCAACCAAAGTAAATGAAAGATTACTCCATAGGATTCAACTTGAGGTATATATTTGTATGACCATCTTATTTAAAAATTTAAACAATTTGATTGATCACGTACTTATATATAACACGTTCCTCACAAACAAGTTTAATGTTTGTGGATGAAAATACTGTTGTGAATCACTTTGGACTAGATTTTCTCTCACATGTCAATTAGGAGATTCAACAATTTATATATATATATGTGTGTAGAAAGAAATTGTTTGTGCCCTAGTATTCACACAATATATCTTTTTGATACAGGAAATTCAATTGAAAATAATACAATGCAAGCAAAAGTTCCAAAATTCATGGAGATATAGACCAAATAACATTTATATAAGTTATCATGCTTGCATATCCATCAACCTTCTTGTGTCAACTAACTTTGCCATTCCTTTTTAAATAATGGGAGGAAGAGAGATTTTAACTCTCTCTAGACCTTTGTCTACTTTGATATTACACGGATGATGCACAATTCAACTTAGCCGGGGAAAGCACAGATGATTATCATGAGTGTGTTGGAGATATGTATCACTACTAAAAAATTAACTATTTTTCTACTGAATTTCCCACTGAAAGATATTTTGACTGAATCGATATTGTGCAAATAGTAATTGTTTTATATAGAAAAATTAGAAAGCTTCCCACTATTTCTCACCATGCATTTTCCTAGTGGAGTTAGTATGGTAGGAAATGAGTGGGCTATAAATTTTCCACTGATTCGCGATTGGAAAAAACCTCATTTTGTTAGTGTTTCATAATGTATGCAGGAGGGTGATGTTTCATGCATGTGCATGGATGGTCTAGAACAAAAGCTTGCAGAGATGATTGTGTTCCACTCTTGAGTGAAGATTTGGGTATTTCCTTACTTCTAGTCATGATCAATTTAATTTCAAGAATATATTTTCCATCTTTAATTGTCACTTTTCTTGTTCTAATAAAAGCTTAATTATATCCTAAACGTCCTTACAAATATTTTCATGACATTTTATCTAGATTTATACATCTTACACTTGGAAATGTTACGTTCGTCATGTGTTATTTGCCTCTGGGTTGCAAAGTGCATTCATAGTACTAAACTAATAAAGGAAATATGAGGATGATCTTGTATAAGGAAAATGTATTTAAGCTATGTACATCGTCGGTGTAAGCATTTTTTTGCACTAGCAGGTCATTCGATCAAATGATATTTATGTATAGGTAAACCTCTTTAAAATATGACATAATAAATTTACAGTGATTATATAATGTAAACTCAAGAAAATAAAGTTATTAGGAGTTTAAGCTTATTAGTTTTATGAATTCATATAAAAGATTGGTAAAATAAATTCCTAATGTGGTGTTACAAGGTAATATAATTATAATATGATGATAATTGATCTTCATGTATGTTGTGGATGCTTCAGTGATGTTTTATGAGTTATGTCAACAGGCCATAATAAATAAATATGTTGCCTCAACTCACATTTATATTATGTTATTTTTGGTGTGTACGGGTAGAAACTTAAGCTTATATAAAACTAAACAAATAGACATTCATGTCCTACGTGGTATCTTACATGCCATTTTGTGTCCATGCGTATTATGTCACATAGGACTCGTGTGTCTACTTGTTAAAACTATCTACTTGTGCACGCCTAAAATTGAAAAACATAAATATAAAATGATTGAGACCAAAATAAATGATACATTTATGTATTATATGTCTTTTGACTTTCTTGCATGCATGTATGTTTTTTTCTATTTTCTTTCAATAAATAATGGCCAAACACATACACAGCCCCTCAAACTTGGCCCCATTTTTCATTTTGGCACTCCAACTTAGCCTTGTTCCATTTTAACCCTTGAACTCCATTTTTTCTGTTCCATTTTAACACAAAATATTATTTTATGATTTCTTTATTTTATATATATTCTTCAAATGCAACTTCTTATTTTAAATCGACACGTGTCAGTTAATTTTAGTTAAAAAAAATTAAAAATTAACAAAAATTTTAAAAAAATAGACGTGTGCCTGTTAATTTTCATAAAAAAATTAAACATTCGCAAAC
>JAJOOF010012811.1:0-26315 GCA_029582545.1 Solanum lignicaule | reverse complement strand
ATGCTTATCGCTTATAGTCATTTTTTTTGCTTCCGCGACCAAGGATGTTTAATGATACGCTATGAGGCTTGTTTGGGGTTCCTTCGGGTTCCCCATTCGCCGGTCACGTCTAGGCCCTAGGCTTGGGTCGTGACAACACTTGAACTATATACTCTGATACCAAGTTTTTCACAACCCGAGTCTACACTCTGGACATGGCCGGCACTCAAGAACCATTGCTAGTCCCTAATAAAACCCTCATCCTTGCTGATTACACGGGGAAGACTAACTTAAGCATACAATAGCTTAAATACTCAACTTAAAAATAATCTGAACAATACTCAATAGATAACTCAAAGTTTGTAACTATAACTCAAGGAAGATACATACTGCAAACTACTCAATAGATAACTCAGAGTTTGTAAAAACAACTCAAGGAAGATACATGATGCAAACTACTCAACTTTGTCTATCTATGCAGCCTCTACTATTATAGAAGGATATCAGGACAGGACCCACGACATCTCAAAACTACTTAATGTAAGATAAAGGTGAAGTCCTCTAGAATATAAGAAGGGTCACCAAAGCTAACTGGAACATCCCATGGCCTCAACGAAATGCATGTAGATGATCCTGAATACCTATATCTGCATCATGAAACAATGCAGGCCAAATGGTTCAGTACATGGAATGTACGAGCATGTAAGGGGAATTGAAAAACATAAACATAAGCTTGAACTAGTGGAAAAGAAACATACTTACCTCTCCTCAACTCACTCAACTCAACTCAAACAAACATAGTTCAACTTAACTCAAGGAAACATAGTTCAACTCAACTCTGAGAAAATAGGGTTGAATTCAATGATAAGATATTCAACTCAGTGAAATAAGGCTCAACTCAATAATAAGATATTCAACTCAGTAAAAATATGTCTCAATTGAATAATAAGATCCTGTCTCAACTCAATAATAAGATACTCGACTCTGGGTACTAAGCTATAGATACTCAACTCTGGATACTCAACTCAATATAAAGCAACAATACGAAAGCAATATATGGAATGCTTTTAACACAGTAGAAAGAAACTCAATGTATTTAAAAATACAATACTGACTTAGTTTGAGTGCAAGGATACAAGATAAACTCTAATTGTATATGAAAATACAAAGTAAACTCTGTGTATATAAGAATACAAAATATCTCTATGGGAGTTTCTTTAACCGAAAACCATCACTATGAGCTATGTGATGATACAACTCTAACCCATGCTGCCAGAGTCGTCCTATACTTTTCCGGGGTATAGAACCTACTACTAAGTGAATAAACTATTCTTTGCTAAAAGCATTAAGGAATCATCTAAAAAGCATGACCCTTTCTACCTGTGTTGGCTACATGGTTTATGGGAGCCGTGAGTTATTTGAACTCTCCCCCATATCGGTGCTCAATATTACTCCCAAATATACATAGCTCATTATGTTTTAAATGAAACATTTTCTCTTTTTGTGGTTTGAGAATATTACTCAAAAATCTTTCTCGTAAAAGAGGTTGTATTCAAACTGCTCAAAACTCTTTTGTAAATATCAGTTTCCTCTCATCTTAAATGTAATAACATATACTCTTGGGAATACATAGTTCCCATTTATCATTTTAAAGAAAATGAACTCAACTCTACTCTTCCTCAACTCAGTGCTCAAGTCTTTAAAACAAGTAATTAGAACATTTGTAAAAAGACTTCCTAAAATAGGGTTCATGCTGAATTATGGACATGAATGACTCAATTCAAGGTTTTCAATAACAATGCATAGAATACAATACTTGGAACTCAACAACTCCAGAACTCAAGGAGTCAATTATACTAATCATCTCAAGAATGCTCGACTTGAGGGAGGTAGGAGGGTCATATAGAATTATGGGCATGAACTACTTAACTCAGGGGCTCAATGATATTTCTCATCTCAAGGTTGCTCGACTCATAGGGTTCATGCGAAATTATGGGCATGAACTACTCAACTCAAGGACCTTCATGGGTAACATGTAGTAGTACCATGAATAGGAATATAATCCCAAAAAGGTTAGGAACTCAATACTCAAGACATAGAACTTGAAGATACTACTCATCTCAAAGATACTCAGCTGATGGAATTCATGCAGAATTTATGGGCATGAATGACTCAACTCGAGGGTCTAAATATTAATATAGGACTCATGTGTACGACTCTTCTCATTCTCATACTGACTTTCTCAAAACTTAGCTCAAAATCAATAGTTGATCTCAAAGGATTCACAATTGAACTCAAAGGCTCTCCTGAACTCTATTCATAACTCTCTCTTAAATTTGAATAATGAATTCAAGAGTTATGATTCATGATGGGAAGGATCTCGTGATGATAAAGTAGACTCATGAATACATTCTCCTCATTCTCATACTCAATTGCTTGAGTCTTGAAACAAGTTATTTGAAATTGTAGAAGACTCCTCACAAAGACTCAAAGGGACTTTATCAAAATGTTCGAAAGAACTCTCAAGACTTAACTTTTAACTCTACCTTGAATTTGAATTATGAATTCAACGTTATGATTCATGTTATGAATGGTTTATAGGTGTTTAGAAGTAGTTTAGAGTAGTTTGAATCAAAAGGAAGTGAAGGTACACTTTAAAGGAACTCAAACGGGATAACCGACGGAAAAGGAGTGGGGGCAGGTGACCTTGGCGCTTTCTTGGTGTGGGGTGCCAGCCCCAAACTTCATAAATATGATTGTGGCGCACTGCTAGGGCGCCTCCCCAGCCCTTCCCAGGCAAATTTTGGTGAATTTCATCTCTCGTTTTCTGATCCTAAATCGCTTCTAATCTATTTCTTTTCTCAAGTTTTCTTTAGATTCAATTACTTAATGCAAGTAAACAAGAATCTAATAAAAACAACTCTTAATCTCATCATGATTACCTCAAGAACTCAGCAAACCCATGCTAATTCAAGAACGAAAACAATACTTCAAGAACTCAAATCCTTAAACTTCTGAGAATGAAATTACGCTGAAAATAACAAGATTAGCGTGTGGGTGAACAAACCCAATACTATGGAAACTTACATACCTCTTACGGATCAATCACATGATGAAAATCCGCAACTAAACTCAAGAACATCGACAAACGCTTTGATCCTTTCCTCTTTTCTCCTCTTTTCTCTTCTTTTCTCTCCTTGAACTCTCAACTAAAACCCTAACCGTATATTAGTATTGTAAAATGGAAACTAATCAGTTTAGATCCCTAAAACCTCACTAAAAATGAATTAAATCTGATTGGGTAAGGAAAAGACCAAAATACCCCTCACTATTTTTGGGCAACTTTCCTTAATTGGACAATCTGACTTCAGAAGGGCATATATCACTCATCCAAACTCTAAACTTAGCAAACTTGGTGGCATTTGAAAGATAATTCAAAGATCTTTCATTTGATACCTTATGGGCCACCTAAATCATCTTGTGCTAAAAGGTATGGTCGTTTGAAGTTGACCCAAAAGTTAGAAGAACATAGGAATGACTTGAATGAACTCTCTTTAGTTCTTTTTGGAACTCAAGGTGCTACATATAGTGACCTTGACACTCAAGAAATTTTAAATTCGTTAGTAAAATCCTACTCAAAACAAAGGATGGATCAAGACTTAGTTCAAATTTTTTTTTGGGGTGTTACAATATTCCAATTCACGTGTGGTATATTTGTGATTCTTAGAGTGTTGTTGATAACTCCTTTCTAAAATACCTTTAGTGTCTGGTTGCAAGTTAGCGTAGTGTCCGTGAAATTCCCATTTGAAGCTTCTGGTGACTGAGTTTCTCACAAATGCAACTTTTCAGTTTCTACCACATTAAACTTTTATATCACCAAATTCTTTAGCAAGTAAATTTTCTCCAAAGAAACCAAAGTCACTTTCCTATGTATGTCAGTGTTGTCCCATAAGAGAGAAGGTATAGGGATTCTTTGTGGGGCAATTCTGTGACATCACCAAATGTGTTGAGTTTAACTTTGCTGAGGATTATGCAAGACAATATAATGTCCTTTTTTGGTGTCATGATTAGAGTAAAATTAATCCAATTCATGTCTCACTTGATGTTAGGCTCCTATATTATCTTTTACACATTTTGATTGTCAAACCTAGACATATTGAGACGTTAATAGTCCAAATCAGTGGGTGACATTACAATTTATCTCATTACGAATATAACTATGAAATCATCAACTTTTAAGTTTGTTGTTGAGGTTAAATTATGTATACGATATCCTTTTCATATCAATGTCATCCACCATATATCTACTTTGTTTGAGCAAAAGATGTATAAACATGCTTATTGTTATTCTATCGCATGAGCAGTGGCCAATATTTTTTTGCGCTATGAAATCATCAAAGTGATAGAATATGAATCAGTCAATTATTTTTTTACTGCATCAAAATGATAGAATATATCTTCTATATCTCTATCTATCTATCTATCTATTTATATACCAATCTATTTATATCTATCTATACCTATACAATCTTAAAAACATGAACTATCAAGCATGAATGTTGAATTACTATAATACCCCAATTAAAAATACTCAATTTATTTTACTGAATTATATCATATTAAAAGTACATACCTTTTAACACTAAAGAATTGTGACTTTTCTGATGAGTTGTGACTTTTCCAAAGAATTGTGATTTTTTGAAAGAGTTGTGACTTTACGAAAGAGATGTGCCTTATACGATGAGTTATGACTTTCTCAATCTCGTCCTACGAATGATAGCCTTTGAACGCCAAAGGGTTATGAATTTTCTGATGAGTAGTGACTTTTTCGAAGGGTTGTAACTTTTTTGATAAGGCACAATCAGTACCTATTCATACTACAGTTTGTTAGCTATAAATATAGGGGTTTCCTCTCACTTTTAAACTACAATTTTTTTTAGGTTTTCTACTCTTATTCTTTTTAAAATATCTCACTGTTATTTGAAATAGTTGATTAAGTTCAACATTAAACTAAATTGGAGGTACCACATAAAAAAGAGTTGGTGAACAAATTGTAACAAGTCATTCATCAATTCACACTCATATTTTTCTATTACGATTTTCATCACATACATACTTCAATATTATTTATATCATTTTAGAATAGTAATACCCTTTTAATTAACCAACATATTATTTTTATTAAAAAAAACCTAATTTCCTACATATAGTCACACCAATTTCTACCTTTAAGTTTCTTCGGTCATAAATCACAACCATTCACTACTTATAAATTCTTGGGATCTCTTGTCTCTGACAATTTGAGATCATTTAAAATTTTCATATATTATCCATCCCCAATCCATTGATATATGCCGAAGTTCATAGCATTGGAATTCAGGTATTGACTTTCTATTAAAGAAGAAAATAAGAGAACAAAGAAATGTGCAATTATCTATGATCTTCGCTTCACACAAAAAACTTCTATATATTGTGCACGGGAATTTTCATATATTTTTCTTGTTTTGTTTCTTTAATTAATTTATTTTATGTTTTCATGCGAGAGAAAATTTAATAATTAGTGTTAACATAATGAGTGAACAATGATGAATACACACATTGTGGATTATTTTTTCTAATAAAATAAATAGATCAAGTTGTGGGAGATACAATAATAATAAACAACTACAAAAAAGGCATATGATTGGGGTAAGATTTTTACTACTACATAAGAAATTCTTGAAAAGTTGATTATCATTTTTTCTTCTGTTATGTTAGAAAAGAAAATGACTTATTTAGAAGAATGGTTTCCTAAAAGGCACAAGTAAAAAGAATAAAATCCGAGTTGTATACCACTAACATGGTTTGTTTTGAAAATATGGTCTGATTTAATAATGAAAAATAAAATAAAATGCGGATTAAATATATTAGAAATCTGAATGTTCTGAAAATCGGTTAAATCACATTCTCGCCAAATACGTCTGCACATAAATTTATTTTTTAATAGCGAAAAGCATTTTTGTATCATGATTATACGAGAAAAAAATGATGGAGATTATGTTGGATATTTTTATTATTGAATTATAACACAAATTAAAATTGATATGATTTTAGATTAAAAATTGGGTCGAAATGAACTGCAAATTTTATACTATTATAATGTTAAGTATAAATCAAATCTTAGAAGAAAGATTTACGGTCATTGTTGTTTAAATTAATCAATCTGTCTTTACTATTATGATCACACAAAATATCGAATGGTATTACTTTTTCAACACACGTTCTTGAAACTAGAAATTTGGTTATAGTCTTCCATACTAACTTTAAAATAAATTAATGTTGATATCTCATTTTTTTATACTATACGGAACTACAATAGTCCAACGTAACGGTGAAAAGGGATGGTTCTGGTAATTAAATTTTAACTATCGATTATGATGGTTCATATATTTTGATTTGGATATTTCAGGAAGAACGAGGGTGGATCTAGCGATACATAAGATGGAACGAGGATAGTGATGTAATGACCCTCCAGGTCATTTATGTGTTTATTCCCTATTTCCGTTTTGTAGAGTGTTCCTATAGTGACCACAAGTCATTTATGACTTGCTGGCACTGACTGTTCGGTCGCCTGGTTGTTCGTTTGGGTTTTATGCATGTTTTCCTGTTTTGGAGCTTCGGAAACTTGAAAAGTTTATTTCAGTCATAACTTTAGGTAAATGACCTAGGATGGGAATTCTGATGATTGTATCAACTCCAGAGCGGCCAAATTAGGCTAGAAGTATGGTTTTCATTGATTAACGTTTCAAGTACACCTCATCCAATTTAGGTGTAAACGATCGTTAACTAGTATAAAACCCAACGAAAGGTTGGGGTCGAACCAACAGGGAGCGGTGCGTGTCTAAATTCAGCTATGAAGTTATAAAGTAGTCTATTCGTGTAACATCTCACAAATTGAAAGAACTAGAAAGAGCTAGAATTAGAAAGAGTGATTTTTGGAAATAATAAAAATCTCGAAAAAATTGGTCAAGTAAAGTTAAGTTTGAGTTTTTGGTCAACTTCAAACGATTATACCTCCTAGCTCAGTATGAGTTATGTGTGTTTCTAGATATCGTAGGAAAGATCTTGGAATAATCTTTCCAACGCCACTGAGTTTGCGCGATTCCGAGTTAGTATGAGTGAGTTGGGCCCATTTGAAATTGGGTTGTTCAAATAAGAATAGTCCAATTCGGATTTTAGAAGGGCATTATGGTCTTTTCACCACCCATTTAATTAATTTTATTTTTTGGTAATTATGTTGGGGTCTAAACTGATTGGATTCAGTTTACGCTTTTGAGAAACAAGTTGGGGTTTTGAGAGAAGAGAAAAAAAGAGGAGAAGGAGAAAGGAATCGTCAAGTTCTTCAAGCTAGGCTCGTGGATTTCGTCAAGGGGTGATCTCTATGAGGTATGTGAGTCTTTCATAGCATTGGGTTCTTTCACCCTCGCGCCAATCACATTTAATTTAGTGAAGTTCGTTCTAGAAAGTTGAAAGTTGATGAATCTTGAATGTTGTTCTTGAATTTGCTTTTCGTTCTTGAATTGGGCTGAATTGAGAAGTTTGTGAGATCTTTACGTCGAGTTTTAGAGTTGTTTTGAGTTAGGTTCATGGGTACATATGATGGGTATATTAATCTAAAGAAAAATTGAGAAGGATAGTCGAGTTTAGGTGAATTGGGACTGGAAAATGAAAGAAGGAAAGAGACGGAAGAATCTGGGCAGTGGGGCCGCGCGCGGACTTGCTCCTCAGATTTGAGAAAAATCTTTTCTCGGAGCAGAGCGGGTTCTACCTCAAAAGTTATTTTCGTGACAAAATAATTGAATACATCTCCGCGTTGTGGACCTGTTTTCAGATAGTGATTTCTTAATCATTTCTCATGTTTATCTATCTAAAATCATTCCTAAACATCATGAGATCTTTCTTATCACAAATCACAATCCTTGAATCCACAATTCAATTCAAGGAAAGTTAAGAGTCAAGTCAACAGAAATTAAGAGTTAAGTTAAGAGAAGTTCATAGAGTCTTCCAAAAGTCTTTTACAAAAGTTTTAACTTTGTTTTAAGACTTGAGTTTTGAGTTGAGTAAAGAGGAAAGTATGAAGTTCATTTCTTCAAAAGAGTATATCGGGACTATGTATTCCCAAAAAGTAAATGTTTTCACATTTAAACAAGATAGGAAACTGAGATTTCCAAAAGAGCCTTTAAGCTAGTTTACAGTAAAGAGTAAGAGTAAAGTTCATTCTTCAAAGATTATACGGGAACTAAGTATTCCCAAGAGTTAAAATGTTTTGACACTTGAGAAAGAAAGGAAACTGAGATTTCCAAGAGAGCTTTTAAGCTAAGTTTTTGAGCAATTATCTCAAACCAAAGAAAGAGTTTTGTTTTTACAAACATATGAGCTAACTATATTTTGGGAGTAGTATTGAACACCGATATGGGGACGAGTTAGAGTTCAGATAACTCATGTCTCTATAAACCATGTAGCCATCATGGGTAGTAAATGATGATACTATTTAGATGACTCCTTAAGTACTTTTTGGCATAGAGTAGTGGATCCACTTAGTTAGGGCGTTCTATATGACGACAAAGTATAGGACAGTTCTAGCAGTGTGGGCAAGACAGTGTATTACCACTTAGGCTCATACTGGTAGTTGTCGATTAGAGAAACTCCCACATAAATTATATTACTTTATTATATGAGTAAAGTTGAGTTTGTTATTGCACTTTCTTTAACGAACTAAGTTGTTTTCTACTGTTTTAAAGGCTTTCTATATATTGTATGTGTTTTATTGCTTATATTGTGTTAAGTTATTCAGGAGTTGAGTAAAGCCAAGGTAAGTGTTTATTTCAGATTTTTTTCAAGCTTAAGTTATGTTTAGCATTCCAACTAGCATACTCGTACATTCAATTTATTGATGTCAGTTGGCCTGCATCTTATTATGATTCAGACGCAGGTAACCAGGATCAATATCGAGCGCCTCGTTGATCCAGTTGAGCACTCAGAGTCACTTGGAGAGCCTCCTAGCTTTCTGGAGGATCCTTTTTATTGCTTCCAGTATTTTAGTTCATTAGGATGTCATTGGTCTTGTTCCGACGTCCATCTCAGTTGTTTAGAGGTTTCATAGATAGAGTCAGTTATATTAATTCATAAGTCTTTACTTTCCTTTTTCAGTTAAATTGAAACTTGAGTTTCCACTTTGGCAGCGAATATTATTTATTACATTCTAAGTTATTTATTGAGCAGTTCAGTTTTTCTTTGAAAGTATATTTATCTTTAGTAAAGTCTTCTGTTGAGTAAGTAAGTCATGCCAAGGGTTTGCTTGGGGCCATCAATGGTTCTCGAGTGCCAATCTCGCCCAGGGTGTAGGCTCAGGGTGTGAAAAAATTGGTATCAGAGCACAGAGTTCAAGAGTCATAGGGTGTCTATGAAGCCGTGTGTATAGAGTCCTAGTTATCGGTGTGAAGCGTGTCACATCTATAATTAGGAGGCTGCAACATTTAGGAATTCCTTCACATCTTTCATACTCATTTCATGCGATAGAGTGTATCTCTATAAAAGTCTCTTTCTAACTCGTGTGTACGCGTAACTAATTTTGAGTTGGCCTCTGGTCAAGAGTGCCTTCATGAGGTGTTTTTCCCTGTGAGCTAAGAGAAGCAAAGAGATGGTTACCTACATGAGGAGAAGAATGAGTTTATTCGTAGTTGGGTTGACTCGTCTGTCAAGTAAGGAAAGTAAGGCAGCCATGCTAATAGGTTACATGGGCATAGGAAGGTTGATGATCCATGTGCAACAAGTTGAGAAGGACCAACTTAAGGATAGAGGAGAGTTTGATAATAAGAGGGCTAAGACATTAGGGAAAGAATCCGTGTAGAAAAAGAGTAATGCGAACCGGTCTTCTTTCCAACACAAGCAGAAAGGACCTGCTCCATCATCTACTAGTGCACCTGCACCAAGGAACAAATGTGAGTACAATAGTCAGAATTCCAGAACATCAGAGCTAGACCTGCGCATTGGCAAGGTAGTAAGGCATAAGGGGGTACTAAGACTCTTGCATGTTCTAAGTGTGGTAGGAGCCACTGATGAAACCCAGAATGACAACCCGGGGACCATTGTCGAGTTTCAGACTAATGCAGCAGGCAATAATGCTCTGACAAATGAAGCAAGCATGTAGACAGGATTCCCCTTCACCTCTCTGTATCTTTACTTGTCTAAACTTTTGAATACTCCTACATGCATTTGAGGACAAACTTTTTTTTTATGGTGGGGTGAGGCCCACCTTTGTGTGTTATTTGGATACTTGGGCAGTCTATTTTAATTTGTGTTTTAAATTCTGCTTTTCTATGGATGTTTGAGCTTATGGCTCCTGTCGTTTTACTTGCAAAATAATTTTTATCCTTTTGAAAAAATTTCTCCACCGCTTGTGTTGAAAGTGGTTGTTCTTTTGCAAAAAATTAAGTCTCGGTTTCGATCAATACCGATGAATTGAATAGTGCTCTCAATTGAACAAACATAAATGCACGGCTACGATGAGGCAAAATGAAGTTACATAGACAATATGTGCACTCTTTGCATCTCGCTGTGACTAGCTATTTATCGAATTGATTTTATTGTAAGGACCGTTGCACGCTAGCGAACGTGTCTAGTCTTGTTTGACTGAAGTATCAATGCCTTGTGTGATTAGCTTACCTTGGACCATGCATGAATAAACCTAGAATTTGCTCGGTTAGTCTGATTGATTTAGAAAGGTGTACTCTTGAGATGATCTTAGGCAATTTTAAAGAGTGTGAGCCAATTTGATATATACCTCTTTTTGTGACCTACCTGTGAGAGTGTGAAACTCTCTTGAACACCCTTTGAGCCTTACCTTTCTTTGGAAGAACCTTGATAAACCCTAGACCTTACTTGATCCACTACCTATAATCCTCTTGATTCGTCGTTTAGTGTATAGCCAACATAGGACAAAAGGCCTAAGTTGGGGGTGTAGTGAAAAGGAAAAGGAGAAGTCAAGAAGTGCTATAAGAAGTCTTCCTTAACCCATAGTGTTGCAGAACAATGGAACTCTTATAAAAAAAATAAAAAATAAAAATTATGGAATAAAGTACAGAAGAAATTTGGGTTCCAATGCAATTCATGGAAGGTGAATAAAAAGGTGACTTAGAAGCACTAGAAAAAGAATTGATAAAGGAGAGGAAGGGAATATCTTGAGAATACCGCATCTCACGAGGAAAAAGTCACTAAGCCTAAATGATCATACCTTTGCACTCAGCCCTATTACAAGCCTTAGAAAGACTTTTTTGATCTTGAGTAAGCCGAATCGAAAGTCAATTGGAAAATAAGGGTAAACCTATGGGTAAAAACATGCATTGTGTTCCTCTGTTTGAGTGTGAGCGTTGTATCTGATTCCTGATCTTAAATTGACTCATATATGTGTGTGAATATGGAATCATTCGTTGTGCGAGGGCATTTAGATACTTTTGTTGAGCCTGAACTTGCACAAGTAGCAAGTATTGTGAGCATGAGAATCTTTGGTAATGGTGTGTCACAATTTGAATCTTTGAGTACACAATTGATCCTTGCATAAGTGAATTGAGTCTTGTTCTGTGCATTCATGATTTAGTCTTGTGTAGCATTTGTTTGAGGCACCCTTTTTGAACGGCTGAACTTGAGTTTGCTTGAGGACAAGCAAAAGTTTAAGTTGGGGGTGTTGATGAGTCCACAATTTGGACTTATTTAGGGCTTTATTTTAATGGAAATAGTGTCCTTGAATGCTTGCTTTATCTCAATACTTGATTAAATGCTAAAATTTCAGGTATTTAAAATTTTAGTGGAAGGATGGACACCTAGGTGCAAAACAGAGAAAATAGGGCTGAAAAGAACAAGAAATGGAATCATGCGGATCGCCGAGTTTAACTTGGCGAGTTGTCGGAACGACATGAATCGCCCCTCATTCCAGTACGCGAAGCCTTGAAGGAAGTGCATCAAAAGGCGAGGAAAGGAGCAGTCGGTGAGTCGCCGATCAGTTCCGTGAAGCAGTACTATACCACCCAATGATACAGAATGCGAGGATGCAAAAGGCAAGACACTGAAGGCGATGAGCTGACCAAAAGGCAGATCGCCGAGTTCATCGGCGATCTCGACTAATATCACGTAAAAATCCTCCGCAGCACAATATGTGAAAACTATAAATACTATTTAGAATTAGAGGTGTAGGGTGAATCAATTATTATTATTATTATTTTCACTTTACAACATATTCTAGCTAATACTTTTCTCTCAAGTTTGGAGAGGGTTTTGTGGAGACTTGAAGAAAGGAGTTCTTCTTCCCCAAGTTGAAAGTGGGTCTTCTCTATTCACTTTCCTTTGCTTAATTCAAGGTTTAATTTCTTATACCCAGTTGATTTCATTATCATGTTAGGTATAATTTCTTATTTTTTGATGTGTGGCTAAAAACCCCCATTCTTGGGGTGTGATTTAGCAAATATGGGTTGATATTCTTGTTAGGTCTTGCTTGATGATAGGTTAGATGTATTTTAATGGTGATTTCACCTAGTGGTTGTGGTTTAATCTAAAGGGTTTGTAGTTGCAAATATAAAGCCACCTATGTGTTTTCGGCTTGCCCGAGAGGGAAGTCGCGAAACCAAAACCACTAGACTGAAGGCCTATGGAGTGGGTCAACTTGAGGTTCAGCCCGAGAGGGTGAGCCCTAGTCCCATATCCTAACACTCAGCTCGAGAGAGTAAGTAGGGTATGGCGTAGGCTGGTCTTCATGCGGCAAATGATTGTCTGAGAGGAACGCATTTGAAACGGGGTAAGTTGCCCGAGAGGGAACTTATTTCCATTTAAAGCTTAGCATAGTCACTATTATTTTGCAAATCTCCAATCGAAAGCATGTACCCAATAATTTATCTCAACTTGTAATGCGGTCACATCCCAAGAACCTTTCCCCATACTTGATTTTCTTATTTATTTTGTTGTTTTAGTACTTGTTAAAAAACCTCCTTTGATATTTGACACTTTGGTGTCACCCCCTTTAATTTACAATGTCTTTTATCGCAAATGTCTTTAACTACAACTAACTTGAATGAAATTCTAATTGGTTATTAATTCTAAAAACCGCTCCCTTAGGACACGACCCCAACCCTCGGTTGTGTTACTATATTATCGACGATCGTAGACACTCATATTGTAGGATAGTGTCATTGGTCACGATAAGCATCAACCACTCATGGGTGTGTCATGATGACTCCACTAGTTGCTTCAAGTGTGGCCAGAACGGTCATTTTATGAGAGAGTGTCCTAAGAGAAGACAGAGTAATGGTAATGGGGGAAATAGAGCCCAGTCTTTTTCAGTTGCTCCACCAGATAGAGCTGCATCTAGATGAGCTACTTCAAGGATAGGCGGAGAAGGAAACTGTCTTTATGTTATCTCTAGTCGCCGAGAGCAAGTGGATTCCCAAATGTTGTCACTGGTATGATCGAAGTCTTCAATTTTGATGTTCTTCCTTAGCAATTTCTTGAGCCCTTCAGTGTTTCTACACCTAATGGTGAGTTTATTCTAGCAGAAAGAGTCTATAGTTCTTGTTCCGTTTCCGTCAATCACAAGAGTACCATGGCTGATTTAGTTGAGTTGACATGGTAGAAGTTGATGTCATTCTAGGTATGCACTGGCTTCATGCCTGTTATGCATCAATAGATTGTAGAACTCGAGTAGTCAAGTTTCAGTTTCAAGTGAACCAGTTATAGAGTTGAAGAGCAGTTCAACAGTGCCTAAGGGTCGTTTTATTTTGTACCTTAAGGCAAGAAAGTTAGTTTCCAAGGGGTGTGTCTATCACTTAGTCCGAGTTAATTACTCTAGTGTTGAGATACCTCTTATTCAGTCAGTTTCAGTAGTAAAAGAGTTTCCAGAAGTCTTTCCGGATGATCTTCCCGGATTCCCTCCTGAGAGAAATAGACTTCGGTATAGATACTATTCCTGATACTCGTCCTATATCTATTCTGCCATCTAGCATGGTACCAGCAGAGTTGAAAGAGTTAAAAGAGAAGTTGAAAGATCTTTTAGAGAAAAGTTTCATTCAACCAAGTATCTCACCTTGGGGTGCTCCGGGCTTATTTGTGAGAAAGAAAGATGGTTCCCTTGGATGTGTATAAATTACTGTCAGTTGAACAAGATTACCATCAAGAATAATATCCTCTCCCAAGGATTGATGATCTTTTCGATCAGCTTCAAGGTGATACTTGTTTCTCTAAGATAGACCTCAGATCTGGCTACCATCAGTTAAGAGTAAGGGAATGTGATATAACAAAGACAACATTCAGGACCCGTTATGGTCATTATGAGTTCTTAGTTATGTCCTTTGGCTTGACCAATGCGCCTGCAACATTCATGGACCTTATGAATAAAGTATTCAAACCTTATTTAGATATGTTTGTTATCGTCTTCATTTATGACATACTAATCTATTCGAGGAATGAAGAAGATCATGCTAGCCATCTCAAAATAGTTCTCCAGACTTTAAAAGATAGAGAGTTGTATGCCAAGTTCTCTAAGTGCGAGTTTTGTCTTGAGTCTGTGGCATTCTTAGGCCACATTATGTCTGGAGAGGGAATTAAAGTTGATACTCAGAAAATAGAAGTCGTGCAGAATTGTCCTAGACCCACATCACCAACTGATATTAGGAGTTTCTTGGGGTTGGCTGGATATTATAGAAAGTTCGTAGAGGGGTGCTCATCTATTTCATCCCTTTGATCAAGTTGCCTGAGAAAACAGTGAAGTTTCAATGGTCTGAATCTTGTGAGAAAGTGTTTCAAGAATTGAAAAAGAGGTTAACTAGTGCCCAGTATTGACCTTACCAGAAGGTACACACAGTTTTGTCGTATATTGTGATGCGTCTAAAGTTGGTTTGGGTTGTGTATTAATGAAGAATGGCAAAGTTATAGCTTATGCCACCAAACAGTTCAAAGTTCATGACAAGAACTACCCAACCCATGATCTATAGTTGGTTGCCGTAGTATTTGCTTTAAAAATATGGCGCCATTATCTTTATGGTGTTCATATGGATGTGTTGACCGATCACAAGAGCCTTCAATATGTGTTTACTCAGAAAGAGCTTAATCTCAGAGAAAGGAGGTGGTTAGAATTACTCAAGGATTATTACATGAGTATTCTTTACCACTCAGGTAAGGCTAATGTTGTTGCTGATTCTTTAGGCAGGTTGTTTATGGCTAGTACCACCCATGTTGAGGAAGAAAAGAGAGAGTTAGCAAAAGATGTGCATAGACTTGCACGCTTGGGAGTTTGACTAATGGATTTCAATAGAAGGAGGAGTAGTGGTGATGAATGGGGCTGAATCATCATTAGTGTCAGAATTAAAAGATAAGCAAGACCAAGATCATTTATTGCTTGAATTAAAGGCAAGTGTTTATAAGCAAAATGTGGTGGTTTTGAACAAGGGGAAGATAGTGTTTTGAGGTATCAAGGTGGATTGTGTGATTGATTTCAAGGGTAATTGGGATGATCACCTACCTCTAATTGAGTTGCTTACAACAATAGTTACCATTCTAGCATCTAAATGGCTCCTTATAAAGCTCTTTATGGAACAAGATGCAGATCTCCTATTGGATGGTTTGAAGTTGGTGAAGCTGGGTTAATAGAACCAGACTTAGTTCGTGAAGCTATGGAGAAAGTGAAAGTTATTCAAGAGAGATTGAAAATAACTCGGAGTCGTCAGAAATCCTACACTGATGTTAGGAGAAGGAAGTTAGAGTTTGAGGTAGATGATTGGGTATATCTTAAAGTTTCACCCATGAAGAGTGTTATGAGATTTGGTAAGAAGTGGAAACTTAGTCCCCGGTATATTGGCCCTTATAGAATATATATCGAAAAGGGTTGGTAATGTAGCTCACGAGTTGTCGCTACCACAAGAGTTAGCACTGATTCATCCGGTATTTCATATTTCCATGTTGAAGAAGTGCATGAGAGATCCTTCATTGATCATACCAACTGAAAATATTGGGATGAAGGATAGCTTATCTTATGAAGAGATTCCGATTCAGATTCTAGATCGCCAAGTTCGCTGGTTGAGAACAAAAGAGGTAGCATCAGTCAAAGTTGTTTGGAGGAACACGTTTGTTGAGGAAACTACTTGGAAGCTGAGGAAGATATGAAGAAGAGATATCCACATCTCTTCGAACCCGGAGAAGTTCCAAATTAAGGTACTAATCCTTTTCTTGGCTTTTATTTAAAAGATAAGCATGTTGTAATTGCATTGCTTGTTGGTTGTTTGAGCAGAATGTTAAATGTTACACCCTTAGCCTACTAAGTGTAATCTCATTCAAGGACGAATGTTCCCAAGGGGGAGATATTGTAACATTTCGCAAATTGAAAGAACTAGAAAGAGCTAGAATTAGAAAGAGTGATATTTGGAAATAACAAAAATCTGGAAAAAATTGGCTAAGTTAAGTTAAGTTTTAGTTTTTGGTCAACTTCAAATGACTATAAATCCTAGCTCAAGATGAGTTAGGTGTATTTCCAGATATTGTAGGAAAGATCTTGGAAAACTCTTTCCAACGCTAGCGAGTTTGCACGATTCCGAGTTTGTATGAGCGAGTTGTGCCCATTGGAATTTGGGTCGTTCAAATAAGGAAAGTCCAATCTGGATTTTAGAAGGGCATTATGATCTTTTCACTACCCATTTAATTAATTTCGTTTTTGGTAATTAAGTTGGGGTCTAAACTGATTGGATTCAATTTACGCTTTTGAGAAACAAGTTAGGGTTTTGAGAGAAGAGAAAAGAAGAGGAGAAGGAGCAAGGAATCGTCAAGTTCTTGAAGCTAGGTTCGTAGATTTCTTCAATGGGTGATCCCTACGAGGTATGTGAGTCTTTCATAGCGTTGGGTTCATTCACCCTCGCGCCAATCACATTTATTTCAGCAAAGTTCGTTCTAGAAAGTTGAAAGTTGATAAATCTTGAATGGTGTTCTTGAATTTGTTTTTCGTTCTTGAATTGGGCTGAATTGAGAAGTTTCTGAGATATTTACGTCGAGTTTTAGAGTAGTTTTGAGTTAGGTTCATGAGTACATATACTGGGTATCTGAATCTAAAGAAAGATTGAGAAGAATAGTTGAGTATAGGTGAATTGGGACTGCAAAACGAAAGAAGGAAAAAGTTGGGTGAATCTGGGCAGTGGGGAAGCGTCGCGGACCAGGTCCTCAGATTTGAGAAAATTCTCTGCGTGGATCAGTCACGGTCACGGACCGTTTTGCCTCAAAAGTTATTTTCGCGACCAAATAATTAAATATATCTCCGCATCACGGACTTGCTTTCAGATAGTGGTTTCTTGATCATTTCTCATGTTTAGCTATCTAAAATCATTCCTAAACATCATGAGATCTTTCCTATCACTATCCTTGAATCTATAATTCAATTCAAGGAAAGTTAAGAGTCATGTCAAGAGAAGTTAAGAGTCAAGTCAAGAGAAGTTCATAGAGTCTTCCAAAAGTCTTTTACAAATGTTTTAACTTTGTTTTAAGACTTGAATATTGAGTTGAGTAAAGAGTAAAGTTTGAAGTTCATTTCTTCAAAAGAGTGTGTCGGCACTATGTATTCCCAAAAAGTAAATGTTTTCACATTTAAAAGGAAACTGAGATTTCCAAAAGAGCCTTTGAGCTAATTTTCAGTAAAGAGTAAGAGTAAGGTTCATTCTTCAAAGATTATATGGGAACTAAGTATTCCCAAGAGTTAAAATGTTTTCACATTTGAGCAAGAAAGAAAACTGAGATTTCCAAGAGAGCATTTAAGCTATGTTTTTGAGGAATTATCTCAAACCAAAGAAAGAGTTTGGTTTTTACGAACATATGAGCTAAGTATATTTTGGGAGTAGTATTGAGCACCGATATGGGGATGAGTTTGAGTTCAGATAACTCATGTCTCTATAAACCATGTAGCCATAATGGGTAGTAAAAGATCATACTTTTTAGATGACTCCTTAAGTGCTTTTTAGCATAGAGTAATGGATCCACTTAGTTAGGGCGTTCTATATGACGACAAAGTATAGGACAGTTCTAGCAGCGTGGGCAAGACACTGTATTGCCACTTAGGCTCATACTGTTGGTTGTCGGTTAGAGAAACTCCCACATAAATTATATTACTTTATTATATGAGTAAAGTTGAGTTTCTTATTGCACTTTCTTTAACGAACTAAGTTGTTTTCTACTATTTTGAAGGCTTTCTATATATTGCATGTGTTTTGTTGTTTTATATTTATTTAAGTTATTCAGGAGTTGAGTAAAGCGAAGGTAAGTGTTTCTTTTAGATTCTTTTCAAGATTAAGTTATGTTTAGCATTCTCACTCGTATACTCGTACATTCAATGTACTTATGCCAGTTGGCCTGCATCTTATTATGATTCAGACGCAGGTAACTAGGATCAACATTCAGCGCCTTGTTGATCCAATGTAGCACTCAAAGTCACTTGGAGAGCCTCCTAGCTTTCTGGAGGATCCTCTTTATTGCTTCCAGTATTTTAGTTCATTAGGATGTCGTGGGTCTTGTCCCGATGTCTATCTCAGTTTTTTAAAGGCTTCTTAGACAGTGTCAGTGATGTTAGTTCATGAGTCTTTACTTTCCCTTTTTAGTTAAGTTGAGACTTGAGTGTCCACTTTGGTAGTGAAACTTATTTATTATATTATATGTTATTTATTGAGCAGTTTAGTTTTTCTTTTAAAGTATATTTATCTTGAGTAAAGTCTTCTTCTGAGTAACTAACCCAGGCCAAGGGTTCTCTTGGGGCCAACAATGGTTCTCGAGTGCCAGTCCCGCCCAGGATGTAGGCTCGGGGCGTGACAATTCGGTTATAGGAATAGAATTTATCGTAAAAATACAAATAAACAAGTCAAGGGGGATGACAACGAATGTCAGATGGGGGGTTTACATTGGCAATTATCACCTACAACACAATCAAACACTAAGGAAATAACAATATAGAGAGGAGTTCTTGGGATGTGATCGATTATAGGCAAATTTCACTATATGGGTAATTGAAACTACTAATAAATAGCTAAATATCAATGGGTAGGCTAGACTATAAGAAAAATATTTTTCTCTCGAACAACTATCATGATTCAAGTGATTTCTTTCGAACATCATCAAGCTTAGCAAATAAGGACAACCCACACCTTAATTCATCTACTCTCTCTCGAGCTAGATAGGTAGAATCGAGATTAGGATTTACTCTTTCGAGCTAAACTCATATCACCCCAATAACTACAATCATCAATTGAAAGTTTTGATTCTGAAACCTTCTTTCCAAGCAAGCCCACAATTCTAAGTTCGAATTGCATTTGAAACTACAATTCTTAGTTTAAAACACAACTATTAGTTAAACCCACTTCAATTAAGCATTTAAATCAGTAATTAACAATACCCATAAGCTAATTACTCCTATAATCACATGATCACACCCCAAGAATTGGGGTTTTACCTAAACATCATAAAAAGGTTAAAACAATTACCAACTCAATTGGCCATCAACTGGCAATATCTCCAAGCTTTAACAATGTTCCAAAATGATTAAATTTAAAAACCCAATTCCAAATCCTCACAATTTAGCTTAGAAATCCTCAAAGTCTACAATGGAACTCAAAAACTAAGAGAAAAACTCTAACTCTAAAACTTGGGGATCAGAACTCTCTGGGAAATCTTGGGATTAAAAAGAACTCCTCAAAATTCCTTTAAATTCCAATTTATAGTTGCCCACTTTTTGGCCTGAAAGTCCATTTGGCAGTATAAGTCGCGCCTCGCCGAGTGGTTCGGCGATCTGCCCTTTCCTGCCTTCCCTTGCCATTTTGCATTTATCACGACCTGATTCCTCGAGTCATGATGACACCTACTATAACCCACCAGTAGGCAAGACAACCCGTATCCGGGAACAACTAGTAATGGAATTGAGGGTAGAAAACTAAACCCAACAACACAATACTAATAACAACATGAATCACAAATGGAAGGGCAGAAGCAAGCCAAAACTATACACAAATAAAAGATCCCTCCGAGAACCTAGAAGTCACAAGTACAAAGCTACTAACAAAATGAGTACAAGTCCCAAAACTGGACCACAAGTCAATAGATAAATACAGAAGGAGACGGGCAAATCCTAGACGTTATGTGCTCACCCTCGCCTCCTACTATGACTACAACTGGCTTGAAATCAACGCTAATAGCTAGTGCTCAGACCTTTATCACGAAAATAGATGCAAAGTGTAGTATGAGTACCAAAATAACAGGTACCCAGTAGGCATCATAGGCCGACTGATCAAGAAAAGTAAAAGTAATCTGAAATGCGAGAATCTAACATACTAAAAGAAATAAGGAGGGGACATCTAATAGGTATGCACACGAGCGTACTCACACACAACGAGAAGGACAGTAGCTAACTAATTTTGACCGATCTCCCATAAACCCATCGGGTATGCTCATGCACAATATTAAAGTAAAACCCGAATGGACTCACATAAGCCCGATGGGTGCAAAGAAGGGGAGTTGAAATAAAGTAAGAGGATTGGATATAGTTTCCAAGATTACCACAAGTTTTCGAACTTGAACCGAACTAATCCATGTGTCCGAAGCTTACCCAGACCTAATAGGAAAATAAGGACTTGAACTGAATGAAAATGAAGAATCAAGGACTTGAACCGAGATTTGGAGTAACCGAGGACTTGAAAAAAGGCTAAGGATAACCGTTGACTTGAACCACATAAAATATGACCAAGGAGTTGAATCGAGGTTAAGGATAATCGTGGACTTGAACCACATAAAATATGACCAAGGACTTGAACCGAGGTTAAGAATAATTGTGTACTTGAACCACATAAAATATGACCAAGGACTTGAACCGAGTTTAAGGATAATCGTGGACTTGAACCACATAAAATATGACCAAGGACTTGAACCGAGGTTAAGGATAATCGTGGACTTGAACCACATGTAGAGGCGAGTCCGTTAGAAATAGGATCAGCTATCAACAGAGCGTCACGGGGAATACCCCAAACCGAGTGCCATCAATAAATCACTCTATCCCGAACCGTATCCAACAAGAATAGTCGAGTAGCTTCCAAACCAAGAATTTGAATACATCTGAACCGATGGGAGAAGGAATTATGGATGTAAGGTTCCAAGAGCGGCGTTACTACCTGGCTAAGGCCCAAACAATCAGACTCAAAACTTCTATATCAGTCTACAAGGAGCTAAGTCGTCTGAAACGACCTCGGAGAGGTTTCAAAGCCTAATGACCCTAAAATACGCAAGTCTATGGAAATCACTGATCTAAGCCTAGACTAAGGCCAAACATGCTTTCAAATATACACACAAGCCATAAAAAGGGCACCACAAGGTACGGATGATCAATAATTACATTAGTCATGCTTCAGTAACCTGGAGTACCTGAAATTAGAGACTAAGTCATGGTTTCTAGGAATTTAGCATGCTCAACCACCAATTACCCCCAAAATAACACAAATCAACATATAACTGCTAAACATGCTCAACCTGAGGAGAGGGCAGTCGTAGCCTACTTGTAGGCCGACCGCGCGCATTCTAGATCACGTAATAGGAGCCTTTCCCTTTCATACAGCCTCAGAACGCTGCCACACTTTCAAAAATAGAATCACAACATTAATACTAGTGTTTTGACACGAAAATCAAAATTTTTGGAGTTGGACCCAAAATCGAGCCTAAAACGGGATTGTGGGACCCATGATGGGAACCCCGAATTTGACAATGTAAAAAGGGTATAAATGCAATATGGAACATGTACCCCAAAATGGGGCATAATTCAAGGATCGTAATGAAAGAAATTTGTTCATCCAATGAAAATTTGATTTATGGGGAAAATCAAGAAGAGGGCAGCCCCTTTGGGGCAAAAATTACCTCAAAACTTCGATTTTCACACTCCAAGCACTCCAAAGCAAACCCACAATCCACAATCCACAAGAACACCCAGCACTTTGAATAACCTAAATCGGAGCTCTATAACTCAAGAAATCAAAACCTCCATTAAAGAGAAGAATTCAAGAGGAGGGGAGCAGCTAAAACCAAGAAAACGCCTCAAACGAAGCTTCACCATCACATTTCGGTCCCGACACTGTTTTCCCACAATAAAACCACACAATTTAGAGCTTTTAATCACTCAATTTGGAGCTCTATAGCTCAAGATATCGCAATTGAAAATGAGAGCTGAAAGCTGAAAAGGGGCTTTATAAAGACGAATATGGTCGCTAAAAAGTCAATACTTAGTCGTTAAAAGCCCAAAATCTGGTCGATAAAGGGGCTGAACCAGATTTCAGCTTTTCCTATTTTTTTAAAGTCTCCGACGGGGTTCTCGGAATTTGATCCGAATCCCGTGCATGCAAACGGACTATGCTACCCCACTAATTTTGACGTGCCAGAATCAATGGTGCAATCGGAATTCCCATACGAGGTCATTTTACTGAAAGTGGGTCCCACACCCAAATGTCATTTTTAGCCAAATTCCACAACGGGTCTCGTCATTAGACCAGAAGCCTCAGGAAGTGAACAAAGGTTCATTCTAGACCAAACACGACATTTTAGAACTAACCGCGCTGACAAAATTTTTATTCGAGCGCATTTTCCGAGAATGTTGACCAAAGTCAACCTCAGGCCAAATTTCAAAGGCTAAACCGCCAAATGGTCCAAAACTCGCACCGAAGGCCTAGGAACTTGTTTCGACCATGCTTGTAGCCTAATTTGCCCATTCCAGAGCAGATGGAACCGTTAGAATTCCGTCTTGAGGATTTTAACCTAATATTTTGACTAAAGTTAACTTTTCAAGGCTCAAAAACTACAAAACAGGGAAATGGGCCTAAAACCTAAACGAACGACCAGGGGACTAAACAATCAGTGCCAGTAGGTCATAAATGACTTGGGGTTCATATAGGAACGCTCTAAATGTTGAAATGAATGTAGTAACTCAAAAATGAACTGCAGGGTCATTACAATATCCATTAATAAAAGAACTTTTGTCCGCAAAGGTAAAAGTCAAGAAATACCTAAAGGCTCAAATAAGCCGTGGAACTGCTCCCGCATCTCCCGCTCGATTTCCCAAGTGGCCTCCTCTACTAGACCGTGCCTCCAGTTGACTTTAACCACATGAATGGCTCTGGATAGCAACTGCCTCACAACTCTGTCTAAGATGGCAACTGGCTCGTCAATAAAGGTCAGACGATCATCTAACTCAACTGTATCATACTGGATCACATGCGACTCGTCTGGAACATACCGCCGCAGCATCGAAACATGGAATAACAGATGGATAGTTGAGAATGTTGGAGACAAAGCTAACTCATAGTCAACCTCACCAACTATCCTAAAAATCTCAAAAGGCCCAAAATATTTGGGGCTTAGCTTGCCCCACCTCCCAAATTCCATCACGTCCTTAAGGGGAAATACTCGAAGGAATACTCTATCACTAGTGGAAAATCTCAACGGCCAACGCCTACGATCCACATAACTCTGGTGTCTACTCTGAGCTGTTTTAAGCCTATCCTGAATCATCCTCACATGATCTAAGGCCTCCTGAAGCAATTATGTGCCGCAAGGACTAGGCTCCGTAGACTCAAACTAACCAATCGGAGAGCGATAATGCCTACCATATAAGGCCTCGAATGGGGCCATCTGAATACTAGAGTGGTAGTTGTTGTTGTACGCAAACTCTGCCAAGGGTAAAAAGTTGTCCCACTAACATCCAAAGTCTATGACACAGGCCCGCAACATATCCTCAAGGAATTGAATAGTGCGCTCCGACTGGCCATCACTCTGCGGATGAATTTTTGTGCTACGATCGACACAAGTGCCCAATTCCTCCTCAAAGACCCTCTAAAATGTGGAAGTAAATTGTGAACCTCGGACTGAAATGAAAGAAACAGGCACACCATGAGGATGAACCACCTCCCGAATGTAGATACGAGCCAATCTCTCGGCACTAAAGGAAGTATGAGTGGGGAGGAAGTGTGCTCACTTGGCCAATCGATCCACGATGACCCAAATGTTGTCAACACCCCTGGAAATCCTTCACAAACCCACAACGAAGTCCATGATGATACGATCCCACTTCCACTTAGGAATGGGTAATCTCTCAAACTCACCACTAGGCCTTAAATGCTCAGCCTTCACCTTCTGGCAACATAAGCAACTGGACACATAGTCTAAGATATCTCTCATCATACCGCTCTACCAGTAATGCTGCCTCAAGTCACGATATATCTTAGCGGTACTTGGATGGATAGAATATCTGGAATCCTAGGCCTCGCTAAGGATAAACTGAATCAAACCTCCAACGCTTGGAACACACAATCAGCAGGCAAACCTCAACACCCCATCTGAATCTAAAGTAGCAGGCCTAGCATCGCCTGCCAATACTTAATCTTAGAGTGCCACCAAAGACTCATCCTCTAACTGTCGCCCACAGATCAAATTTAATAAAGATGACTGAACCGCCACATGAGCTAACACCCATCTGGAATCTGAAAGATCAAGTCGGATCATCTGGTTTGCTAAGGGTTAGATGTTCAAAGCCAAAGGCCGCTCATAAATAGAAAGGAAGGCTAGACTACCCATAATCACTGCCTTCCAGCCCAAGGCGTCCGCTACTACATTGGCCGTGCATAGATGGTAGAAAATAGATAGATCATAGTCTTTCAGGAGCTCAATCCAACAACTTTGCCTCAAATTAAGATCCCTTTGTGTCGTAATATACTGAAGGCGCCGGTGGTTAGTGTAGATCTCACAGCGCACTCCATATAGGTAGTGCCTCAAAATCTTAAGCGTGAAAACTACCGCCGCCAACTCTAAGCCATGAGTGGGGTAGTTCCGCTCATTCATTTTAAGCTGCCTCGATGCACAAGCAATAACCCGACCCTGCTGCATCAAAACACAACCCAAACCAACGTTGGATGCGTCGCAATAAACCGTGAATGCCTCGCCTTCAACTGGAAGAGTCAATATAGGAACGGTGGTAAGCAACTCTTTGAGCCTCAGAAAGATCCTCTCACGCTCCTACAACCACTCAAAGGATAACTGATAGCCTCAATCTTCACAGGATCCCCTATAATGCCATCCTTGGACACCACGTGCGCCAAGAATGCTACATACTCAAGCCAAACCTCGCACTTTTAGAACTTGGCATAAAGTTGATGATCTCTTAAAGTCTGGAGCACTATCCTCAAATGTTGCTCATTCTCACTCCACCTCCACGAGTATACCAATAGATCTTCGATGAAAACTATAACAAAAGAGTCAAGGTACATCCTAAATACACAAGTCATCAAGTCTGTGAAGGAAGCAAGGGCATTAGTCAACCCAAAAGACATCACTAGGAACTTATAATGGTTGTAACGAGTCCTAAATGCGGTCTTAGGGACGTCGGCTGCCCTAATCCTCAACTGTTAGTAACCGGATCTCAGATAGATCTTAGAAAACACCTCGGTACCTTGAAGCTAGTCAAATAGTCATCAATGCGAGGCATGGGGTAATGGTTCTCCACCGTCACCTTATTTAGCTGCCTGTAATCAATACACATCCGCATAGTACCGTCCTTCTTCTTCATAAACAGGATTGGGGCACCCCAAGGCGATACATTAGGCTGAATGAATCCCTTACGCAAGAGATCCTTAAGATGAACACTGAGATCCTTGAATTCTGTAGGGGGCATTACGGTACAGTGAGATAGAAATAGGACGAGTACTCGGCTCCAAGTCAATGGTGCAATCAATATCACGATTAGAGGGTACACTACACCATTTTAGGCCTACGGCCACCCTAATAAAGTGTAGCCTAAACTAGCAAAAAGTGTGGCCTTTGATAAAAGGCTACACTTTTGGACTTTAAGCAACACTTTTCCAGGGGTGCCCAAAAGCAGCGTTACCTTAGATTTTAGGCAACACTTTTCAAGTGTTGCCTTATCAGCTACACTTAAAAGTGTAGCCTAAAAGGCAAAATGGCAACGCTTTTATGTACCTTAAATAGCAACATTTCTATCTCATACAACTACACTTTTAAGCGTGGCCTTAGCTTCCTTATTTCCCACGATTTGTAAGTGTTGCCTTTTCTATCTAATGTATGCCAACAATTTTAAAGTGTTGCCTTTTCTATCTAATGTATGACAACACTTTTAAGTGTAGTCCTTGCCCATGTGCATACCACAATTTACAGTCCTATGGCTACACTTTTAAGTGTGGTAATATCATTTTGGCTATAAACATATTTAGATGCCACAATTTTTACTTTAAAAACTACAATATTGTTTTATT
>JAJOOF010012810.1:0-24286 GCA_029582545.1 Solanum lignicaule | reverse complement strand
ATATATTTTCGTTCCCTTCTCTCCCTCTCCCAGATCTAGCTAGTCACTCTCCCAGATCTCGCTCTCTCACTCACCTCTCTCACTTTATACAAAAACGCAAATGTATAAAATGCGTGAAAATTGTATATATACATATATTTTCGTTCCCCTCTCTCCCTTCTCCCAGATCTCGCTCGCCACTCTCCCAGATCTTGCTCACTCACTCGCCTCTCTCACTTTATACAATTGATCTTCTTGTATATGTATACCAAAACAGATTATACAAGTGCTTTCTTTTGTATATGTATAGCGAAATATACATATTTATGTTTGCTATGGAAATTACGCGGTTAAGCAAACTTATACTACTTAATTACTCATCATAGCTATAGTTTGTTATAATTACCACTCATGACTAACATTATACATTAATTACGCGGGCTGACTTCGAGTTTGTATAATTAGCCACGTTTGTATATGTATAATTCACCAGAATATACAAATACATATGTAGAATATACAATTATCTAACCTATATACATATACAATTCACCTCTCTCCTACTCTCTGCCCTCTCTCGCTCGCCTCTCTCCTCCCTCTCCTAGTCTCGCTTGCCTCTCTCCTCCATCTAACATGTAGCAACGAATTGTAATTATCAAACTATAGCTATGGAGAGTAATTAGGCTATTTTTGAGTGGCTATATGTGAAAGTTCATTAAATGCTCCTATTAGACCCTTTTGATTTAAATTTTACATGTATTCTTGAACACATTACGTAAATAAGTTAATCATTTAAAATGTATAATGCCATTTAATTACACGCATTAGCTTTACTAAGATGTAAAAACCTCAGGTTTGTTCCAATTAAAGCTATTGCTTATAATTAAAAAAGGTTCTATATTTTTAAGTAGTTAACTTATTTACATTGAAAAACACACACAATTTTTCTTTCCAATATTCAAAGCAAAACTATTTAAGAGAAATACTTTATCATATGTTTAGAAGTTCAATTGAAACAATAGTAGTTCAAGCATATAAATAAAATTTATTGATAAATATAAAAAATTGTGTATGTATTAAGCATATTCTTTAAAATTAAAGGTTCATTTCACAAAATATAATCTGAGATATGAAATTAGTAAATTTATTTAAATATTATAATTATATCATTTAAAAAAAAAAAAATTGAACTTCACATTACATGGTCAAAGGCCTAAATATTTTCCAACACATTCAAATGAAAGTTGAAAAATGACCTTTAATAAATAATAAAACGTACAAGTACTATATTAAAGACCAAAATAGCAATTTAAGTCAGCTTTTTTTTACAGTATAGTTCATATTTGCATTCCCAATAAGCACTGTAGCTGCAGTTGCCCAACGGATTAGAAATTAAAATTGAAAAAAAGGGAAAGTAGATTGCCAAAAAGGAAAACAACACTTTCCCTTTTACCAAACGGCACAAAAGAAAAGTGAAAGACTGAATTTTTCCTCAGAAAATCTCACGCCTTAGCAGTCTTTTTCTCAGTTTTGTGTAATTGAAGCTCAAAACAGTAAGTGGGGTTTTCTTGATTTTTTTTTTTTGATTTGGGAGTTATTATTTTTGCTGATCTGTTTTATATTTCAAGAACAAGGTCAGTGTTTCTGGGTATTTGATATCTGGGGAGATTTGGTTGATTTAATGTGGTTTTGGGTGTGTTGTGTTTTTTGATCTTACGTAATCTTTTGTGGGTCTTTAGTCTTTTTTGGTTCCTTTTTGGGTTTTGTTTATTGCTGAATCTGACTTTTTTTAGGGGAAAAAGGTCAATGGAGTTTAAGGTTTTATCTGTTTATCATTCTTGATCTTAAAAAAGAAATCTTTTTTATGATTCTGGTTGGGAAAAGATCAAGATTTTGTGGGTTTTGATGTGGCTCTTCTAGTTTAATCTGTAAATTAGTTCTTACCAGATAGGGGATTTTGTGTTTGTCAGTTTTGAACTGTGATTTTGATCTTAACAAAATCAGGCCCTTACGCGGACCTCATACATAGTGGGAGCTTTACTTCTTATTTTTTGATTTCAACAAGTTCAGAGTCTTGTGATTCTGAGTGTGAGAGAGCTGTTTGTATTATTTTGGTTTGCTGTTTAAGTTTTGGATTGTTGGGGAGAACCCTTGTGGCTACTGTGGAGATCTGGGACTTGCTTAATCTGTTATGTCCCATGAGAACTTTTTTCCCTTCAGAGTCTTGTAAAGAAACACATCTGAAATCCATTAATCCTCAGTCATGGCTCCAAGTTGAAAGAGGGAAGCTTGCCAAGTTTTCATCTGAATCTGCTTCTTCTATGTAAGTAAGCTGACAGTTTGCAATTTTATTTCTTTTCTGCTAACCCCACATATGATTATTCTATTCATTTTGTTTATACTTGGAAACATTTTTTCTTTGTGCTTGTAGAGATTCTTTGATCAAGGTCCCAGAACCACCAATTCTTCCATTCTTTAAACCTGTTGATTATGTTCAAGTTTTAGCAAAAATCCATGAAGAGCTTGAATCATGTTCTCCACAAGAGAGGTCAAATCTCTATTTGCTGCAGTTTCAGGTCTTTAAGGGCCTCGGGGAAGTTAAATTAATGAGGAGAAGCCTTCGTTCAGCTTGGTCGAAAGCAAGTACAGTTTATGAAAAACTTGTATTTGGGGCGTGGTTGAAATACGAGAAGCAAGATGAAGAGCTCATTTCTGACTTGCTTTCTAGTTGTGGCAAGTGCGCAAAGGAGTTTGGAGCAATAGACATAGCATCTGAAATGCCTGCCTATAAGAAATTAAGCCCTCATGGAGTCATCACCACAAATGAGGATTCTTGTCCAAGAACTGTTTCTTTTAGAATTGCTGATGAGAAAATAGCATGTGACAGGCAGAAAATTGCCAGTCTTTCAGCTCCATTTCATACCATGCTCAACGGTTGTTTCACTGAATCGTTTTGTGAGGAAATAGATTTGTCTGAAAACAATATTTCACCCTTGGCAATGAGGGTCATCAATGAATTCAGCTCAACTGGTTTATTGAATGAAGTGTCCCCTGATCTGCTGTTGGAAATATTGGTATTTGCCAATAAGTTTTGTTGTGAAAGCCTCAAGGATGCTTGTGACCGAAAGCTTGCGTCTTTAATTTCATGTCGACAAGATGCTCTAGAACTCCTTGAATGTGCCCTTGAAGAGAACTCCCCTGTCCTTGCTGCGTCATGTTTGCAAGTATTTTTACGTGAACTCCCAGATTCTCTGAAAGACAGTCAAGTAGTTGAACTGTTAAGCAATACTACCAGGCAACAAAGGTCAATTATGATAGGTCCTGCCTCATTTTCACTCTATTGTTTGTTAAGTGAAGTTTCGATGAACCTTGATCCTAGATCAGATGAATCTGTTCGTTTTTTGAGAACACTGGTAGACTCAGCTGAAACCAGCCAACAGAAAATGGTCGCATATCATCGGTTAGGATGCGTTAAATTTCTTAGGAAAGAGCTTGATGAAGCTGAGCAACTCTTTGAGGCTGCTTTTAATTTGGGTCACACTTATTCAGTTATTGGTTTGGCTAGATTAGGTCAAATAAGGGGTCATAAACGCTGGGCATATGAGAAGCTCTGTTCTGTTATTTCTTCCTCAATTCCTCTTGGATGGATGTACCAAGAGAGCTCGCTATATTGTGAAGGAGAAAAGAGGTGGGATGATCTTGAAAAAGCAACTGAGCTTGATCCTACACTGACATACCCCTATATGTATCGAGCTGCATCCTTGATGAGGAAGCAAAATGCTCAAGCTGCTCTTTCAGAAATAAACAGAATCCTTGGATTCAAACTGGCATTGGAGTGCTTGGAACTCCGCTTTTGTTTTTACCTTACTCTAGAGGATTACCAATTAGCAATATGTGATATACAGGCAATCCTCACACTTTGCCCAGATTATCGTGTGTTTGAAGGACGAGTTGCAGCATTGCAACTCCGTACTCTTCTGCGTGAGCATGTAGAGAATTGGACAGAAGCTGATTGTTGGCTGCAGTTGTATGATAGATGGTCGTCAGTTGATGATATTGGTTCTCTTTCAGTAATATACCAGATGCTCGAGTCTGATGCAGCAAAAGGTGTTCTTTACTTCAGACAGTCCCTGCTTCTCCTCCGGTAATTTCACTTTTTGTTTATTTGACTTGTAAAGTGCTTCACATTTTCCAGAAAGATGATTGGTCGTAATGGCTGTTCACCAGTATCTTTTCAGATTGTGAAACATGTTCTTTACTTCTTGTTGTGAAACTCATATTGTTGATGCTATATCTCATTTCATCTCCAAAAAGTGCAGCTGGTCTCTGCTTTGTTTGTGTGTTGTCTGTTTCTTCCTAGAAGGTCCGGGCAGTGGACAGTGGTGGGTACAAGAAATGATGTATCCTGCTGTTGTAATTTTTTTCTTGATGACCGATAAATCCATTTGGGTCACCCTAGTGCTTCCCTTGAAACTCGGGAATAATGGGCCCGCTCCTCTCTGCTTCTCCACTTAAATACTAGGCTTAGTTCGCATGATACTGGTTTCAAACCCAGCTGATGGTGTAATTTTAAATATATAAATGATTCCCTACGTCCCATAAGGAATTGTACTACTTCTATTTATAGTGTCAACTAATGATTTTTTTCAAATATTTTTCATACACTTTTAACTAAAAAAACTATAAATTAGAGTATTAAATTTAGTTACAGAACATTTAATAAACAGAGAGAATCCGAAAGCTGGGACTATGACTTGCTTAGTGCATGGTTGCTTGTCGTGATTGTTGGACACTCTCTTCGTCTAAGGTTTTAGCTTGGTTTTGAATTCACACCAAAAATAGATGTGTTGACCTTTGTACTCCCAAACCCCATCATTCTGGGATGGAGAAAGTCTACTGCTTTTTTGGTTTCCTTTCTAGGTTCTTTTATTTAGTATTTGGAATTTGTTTTTCTTTTGGCCTGAAGGTGGAGGAGAGAGGGCAGGGATCGTCACTCTTTAAGCATCACAAAACTTTATTTGAATGAGACCCTGCTGTGCAGCTATGTCTGAAATGAAGTTAAAAGTCTTGTTTGACTAGGTGCAGGTTGGAACATATGTGAAACTATAGAGTACCTTTTTTGATAAAGTAAAATTATGGAGTATTTTAAAGAGCGATCAACAAACTGGAGTAGAAGGTGATATTTAAGTTCGATAGTTTTTATAAATAGAAGTGATCTTATGTAATTTCGAAGTAAAAAGGGTATGGCGAGAGATGAGGGTGAAAATACCCTTTAATTCCATGGGAAAAACTATGGTCCCTCTCCCCCAACAATATTGGGATAGATGATTTAGTCCTGTGGATAATTGCCGTGTTCACTGGCTACTTTCAAAGTAAGTAACAGAGTAATATATCCACTTTATCCTGAATGTTTCCAGGGGTAAATATACTATGCTCATACCTGACAATTATGTCTAGCAACTACTGTTGATACTCTTGATAATGTCAGAACTTCTAGATTACTGAATTCAGTAGCTTCAACTCCTTACAAAATTTTGTTTGCCCTCTATAAGGTTGATTGCAAACTCTTGTATATTTCGAATACTGTGACATTCATTCATTTGATTTAACCTTGTGTTCCTAAGATCGTGCTCATGCCATCATGCAGTCAAATTATAGAACTTAAGGGAGTTGCTTAATCTTCTTAAGATGACTAAGTTCAGATGATTTGAAGGTATTGCCTAATAGTTATTACCTTGCGATAAAGTTTTTCTTCACCTCTGTGATATTTTGGACTACCTCTCCGTCTTGCTCTAAGTGAGGATTGGCTCTACTTTATTCTCTTCTTAGATGATTATCTATATGCCAATATTCAACGCTCTATTAGCAGAAATAGAGAATTGAATGACATTTCACACACTTTCATGCTTTTTCAGATTGAATTGTCCAGATGCAGCCATGAGGAGTTTACAGTTGTCTCGCCAGCATTCATCTAGTGAACATGAACGTCTGGTTTATGAGGGATGGATCTTATATGATACTGGCCACTGTGAAGAAGGTCTACAGAAAGCAGAAGAGTCTATTAGCATCAAGAGATCTTTTGAAGCATTCTTCCTGAAAGCGTATGCTTTAGCCGACTCTAGCCTTGATGCATCTTGTTCATCAACTGTCATATCACTTCTTGAGGATGCCTTGCGATGTCCTTCAGATAGGCTTCGCAAAGGTCAGGTATGTCACTCTCTATCCAGAATCTCCACACCATTCAAAAATGAATTTCTAAGTAGCCATGCTAAATTTGTAGATTGAATGTAGCAACTAAACTGTATTCATACGGTGCTAACAAGGAATAGTGTGCTTTTTTTATTTTATTTTTTGATTAGGTAAAGTTTATTACAAAGGTACCTAGATGGTTGAATTTATGGCAAATATATATATTTATTGGTAATAGAGCAGCAAGAAGTCATGGTTCAAAGTTCACTTTACCATGCACTCAAATATTTCTCACGTGCTTAGCTTAGCTAGCATAATTGTTACTGCTGTGCGGGATCATTCAGATAGTATCATAGAAAGAGGACAAAAATGTCTCCCTTCTAACAGTGGGTCTTATGTTTTTTTAGTTTATTGTTAAGTTGCTAATACGAAAAATGTGCGAATCTGTGACATGTTTTCCTTGATTGAACTTTGGTAGGCCCTGAACAATCTTGGCAGTGTGTATGTCGACTGCGGTAAATTGGATGCTGCAGCTGATTGCTACATTAATGCCCTTAAAATCCGGCATACCCGGGCTCACCAAGGTCTTGCTCGTGTACATTTCTTGAGAAATGATAAGGTGGCTGCTTATGATGAAATGACCAAACTGATTGAGAAGGCCAAGAATAATGCATCTGCTTACGAGAAGAGATCAGAGTACTGTGACCGCGACCGCACAAAGGCTGACCTAGAGATGGTCACTCGTCTAGATCCTCTTAGAGTTTACCCTTACAGATATCGAGCTGCAGGTAATAGTTCTTTCTTTTTCCATCCATATTTCAGTTTTTAGTTTTATTCGCCTTGATCTGGAGACGAAAAATGCATGAACGTTCTACATTCTTTTACTTATTATAAAGTTAGATTTGCGTATATATACTAAGATCTATATACAACTTCTATCAATAATAAATACAGTATCAAATTACTCATTGGAACTCAGATTCCTTAAATGGTTTTTGATTTTGTTAATAACATACACAAATAGTAAATCAAGATGACCCTTTATGAGAAAATTAACCTTCCCTTCTATCTTTCCGCAGTTAGTAGGCACAGTATTTCCGGCAACTGCAATAGCTTCTTTGACAACATGTAATAGCAGCTGTTTTTCAATAGGATCTTTTGCACTATGAGTGTAGTCTTTAACTGATTTTAGTAGGTCTATTTTATCTGCATAGAACTTAAAACTCTTTTGATTAATGATTGGTAATTGGTCATAGTTCTGATGGACAACCACAAGGACAAGGAAGCCATTGAAGAACTGTCGAGGGCCATTGCATTTAAAGCCGATCTTCATCTTTTACACCTGCGAGCTGCTTTTCATGAGCATATAGGCGATGTTATGGGTGCGTTGCGAGATTGTCGAGCTGCTCTCTCTGTTGACCCAAAACATCAAGAAATGTTGGAACTTCATAGTCGTGTGAACAGTCAAGAACCTTAAAGAAATGACTAATGAGCAACAAGACATATATGCAAGGACAATAGGAGGGGGAAACTTGTGTCTCTTGTACGAGGACAAAAGTAAAAAAATTATTGAGAAAGACTTTACTCCCTTTTTCCTTGTTCGTCCTCCATTGGATGCCATAGTGAGCCTCTCCTTGTTTATCCTAGTTCCAAAATTTTGTAATATGCTCCAAAATTCTTTGTTAATATTATTTTTATTAATGAAAATCTTTATTCTCTCTCTCTAGAATTATTTATTAATAAGTGTGCAATTGCTTTAATAGAATTTCTCAAAACTTGTGCACTTTTGGAATGAGTAGTATACTAACATTGTAACTTAGGAATTTATTTTATATTGGGTGTCAAGGAACACCAGCGACTTTTTGTAAATATTAGTGCAATGTAGTCATTTTTCGAGCTCCATAAAAATCTTGGAGTTCACTCGTTGTTTATAATGTAAGATGTACACTGATTTGCCCAGTTCTTAATGTTTCGTTTGCCACAAAGAAAATGATGTGTATTACGAGATTGGTAAGGTAAGGTCTAGCTCAATGGCTAACCCCATTGGGCTATGAGAATATTCGGTTAAGAGGAATCTCAGTCATTCAACTATACCTTTATCTGAGATATTCAGTTAAGAGGAATCTCAACCTTCAACCACACCATTTCATGGTTCTGCTGGTACTTAATAGGAGTACCAAATTATAACAGAAGTCATGGTTGAAAGACATTGGAAACTGAAGATCGCAATGAAGTGATCGAATCTAATGGTAAATTCGAGCTGAATGCGTTGGCCACACTGATTTAGCAAAGGTAACTCGAGTATCAGTTCTTGTTGTTCCGTGGACTATCTTTTCCCCCTCAAGAACACAACAAATAGAATGACCATTCACAATATTCAAAACTGAAAAGTCTCGGAAATTATTTGATCAGTTAAAAGTCTGCCTTCCCTATTTGATAGACAATTGTGCCTCCTATCGAAGTGCTGCTTCTGGGTCTTTTTGGTTATTGCACAAATCAACTGCACTAAAACTAGATGCATTTACTCGTTCATGAAGCTGAAGTTTTGGGATAAATTCTCAGAATGATATGCTATAAGCTTCCAAAGATGAAAGTTCCCATAGCTCTATATAGTGTTTATGACCTTTTGTGTTAGCTATGACAGGTTAAACTAAACTATGTTATATAAACTATATACCATCCATGTATATAACTTGAATCCTAAAAGACATGGCATGCTTATCCTCCCAAAGAATTGACATTGGAATATTGGTTCAAGAAATTTCATGCTGCAAGGTAAAGAAACGAAGAAATATCCATATTCTTCCAGCTCTTCATTCTTTGCTGCCCGTTTCTCTGTACCTCCAGCTTACACACCAGGCAATAAGTTCAATGAAATAACCATAAACTGCACTTGTGAAGCCCAGTGTCCCATTAGGACAGTTCAAGAAAGAGAGGTGGGGAATGGGCCACAAGGCATCCGAATCACAGAACCTCGGGTAAAGGTATACAAGTTGTGTCGTCTTTTAGCTGTTCATACAGGAGCAGGTATCCCACCTGGTATTTTTTTTATCACCTTTGCGATAAGTATGGGTGTCTTAGAGCTTCATCAACACTTGGTCGATCTTCCTGAAATGAAGATGTAGTTGATAGAATTCAGAATCAAATACTAATTTCAGCTTACTGAATTAACAACACGAAGCACAAATGTAGGTATTAGCATTGACTGTTTCAAGACAGCTTACAGGATTCCATTGTAATAATTCACGTACTAGTCGCAGTGCCCATATGTTTGGGAACCTGCAGCAATCAAAAGCTAATTTTAGCGAGCTACCAATTTGGAACTTTGTTGTGTCCCATAGATTGTCCTTTTGAAAAAAGAAAGAGGGCCTTGGGATTCCGGTAGGGAATGTGCAGTACAGACATGAATACGAACCCTATCTTCAGAGGATCCCTGTTTTTAATTTGACGAGAAAAGAACTCTTCAGAGCATTTCCATGGAGCTGGTGAAGCTGATGCCTGCATGAAGAAAAAAGAATTTAGAAATTAAAACAAATGAATCCATAGCTCTAAACCCTGAAGCTAATCATTCCTATCTATAAAGATTATCTCAGAAATAAAAACAGGTAGTAATAATATTTAGTGGCATACCTCAAAAGCAATGAAATTGAATAAGCTCTTGGAAAGATGTGAAGTGTGAATAATTCAGTCTAGTAGATAAACTAAGAATCTAATATCGCAAAAAAAAATAAAAATTGGAAAAAAGAATTTTGACAGAACATATCTGAAAATATTGACTGCCACCAGCTAGGATTTTCTAACTGCAAAAGTGGAACAGAAGTGACACTCGGAACAATTCACTCTAATCATCAGACATATATTGTCTCTCACAATACCATTAGGTTTAGTAATGTGGAAAAGCATTTTGCAAATTTAATGTGAAACTGAATCACAAGATTCCACCACCTGATACTTCCTGTTACATGTGAGATTTTTATTCTTTTTCTCGGTTATATAACTTCCAAAACTATTCGTTGTCAGAAATGTCGGAAAACATTTTTCACAGGTTAGATGTGAAACTGTAATACGTTTCCACCACCTAATATCTCCTGCGTGGGAGATTTCTGTTCTTGCCTAATATTAGCAGGTACTACACCATCCAGGGAAAAGGATTTCAACAACAGACATCCATTTATATGTCAAAACACAATAAAGAAAAAAAATAGAAGAATACAGAATTAGTTAAAACCAATGACACTGAATAAATCAAATCTGTATTGGTGTAACTCGAACATCATAGCAAGAGCCTAAGCTGCGGTAATGAGTAATGACATATTGATTCTCAATATATATGTCCAACAAACCCCACTTTGCAGCAGGGTAACTTAATCACATTGAAAGTGGGTAAGAACTACTCCCTCCGTTTCAATTTGTTGGCCTGGTTTTGACTTGGACGGAGTTCAAAAAAGAAAGAAAAACTTTTCAATGTTGTGGTCTTAAATTAAAGATACGTAGAATGTACCAAAATGCCCTTTAATCTTGTGGTCTTAAACAAGCCATATGAAAGTTGGAATAAAGAGTTCCCAAGAAAGGAAAGAAACCTTCTCTGAACTGACTTAAAAATAAAGTAAGACAAACAAAATTGAAAGGGAGGGAGTACTCATTTTTGCCAAACATAAATCTCTTGTACAAAACCCAAGGCAACAGACAGAATGTGGACCAATAGGATTTAGAAAGAAGACACCTCACCTGGTTATATTTTGATCTAGTTTGATGAAGTTTTGAGGTAACTCCAGGGCTCAGAATACACATTTCCATGAAAGATCTGAGTCTGTCAAAAGAAACATTGCAGCTATATTTAGCAGAGTGTCAACCTGACTGGAATAACCAAGTAGAATACATCAAATCAACACTATCCATGTAAAAACAGTAGAGTTCCTTTTATATTGAACTATACTAACAAAAATCCTTTCTTCTCAAAATGTGATGATTAACAAGTAGCACAAATTGATCAAAGCAAATATCCACTGAAGTATGTTTAGACAGATACAGATAAAAGTGGGAAAAAATTTCGAAATTCAATTGTAAAGAGACTGTTGATGATTCCGAAAGGAAAAAGTCCCAAATAAACTCTGCACTCAGCATGATGCCAATTTGCTTAGATTGTTTGAGGTATTTAACTTCCTTTTTATTTTCTAATGGAATATTTAGTCATTTGAAATTTAAATTAGTTGTTAATAGCTACTAAAAGGACACTACCTATTTCAATCAAGTCTTTAGCCATATGTGATGATACCCTATCAAATTACAGGCTGCAAGTCAACCACTAAGAAGAGTAAATTACGATCAGTATTAGAGTGTTAACCATTAGCATAAGAATGTAGTATTAGAAGAATTATCACACGTGTTGTGCTTAACACCAATGAAGAGGTGTGGCTTGTGGGCAAATCATCAGGTCTTCAATACATCTCTTTTGTTCTCTCACGGTCCCATTCTCTCCTTCCCTCCATATTTCCTATCACTTTAAACACACTTCGCTGCAGAAACTTACGTCATCGCTAAGACATATTTGCATCAACTTTTAATCCTCACAGTTCTGATTTTAACTGTGCAGAACAGAGACATCTTGCCTTCATTGCTATCCTAAAGGAAAATCTACAATGCCTTTTTGTGCATGATTAACTGAAAACATCATAACTGTCCTTATTTAATGCTACCAATATTGTAAACCAAATACCAATCACTTTTAACTGGGCAAAAGAATGGACATAAACGCAACATATATGGTTAACACTGGAAATTTTTCTACGAAGTTGAAAAGGTATAAAATAATCATTGATCTAAACTGGACTTACTTGTATGCAAGCTTCTTCAAGCTTTCATTCCAACCCTCCAGGTGCTGATCCAAAAGAGCCTGTGTCCTAGAACTTACCTGAAACACGTCTGGCGTACCCAAAACCAGTTCTAAGATAACTACACCAACACTCCACATATCATACCTGTTAAACATAGACATAATGAGAAGCTCCACGAGACTAGTGCATGTAGCATATACAATAGAACACTTATAACAAGGCTGATGTTCTTGAGTTTAATGAATGAAGTTACATTCAGTAAATACCAATCAAAATAATGAACAAAAATCTGGTGGCCTTCAGAATGTCTTTCAATTCCAAATTACAGATTCTATGCTTAAAAGACACACATGACAAGTGCAGAATTAATGTTATAGAAGAGTGGAGCGTACACTGACATAATAATAGGGCATATAACCAGAACCAAAATTCACAATTAACAAGAAATTGACATACTTCATGGTGGTGGGAGTCAGCCCTTGGTACCAACTTGCATTCAAAAGAGCTTCAGGTGGAGTATATTCATAAGTTTGTTCATCTCTGTTTAAAAAGAAAAGGAAACAGAACTGTGAAAAATAACAAGAAATGTAAGAATAAAAAAAGGTGGTACAATTCTTCAATATACCACAGAAAAATTGGCTAGGAGCAGCAAAGAAATTTTATGACCTATTAACTATACATTCCCCAGCACAAAAAGTAGAGGACAAACATCACATCATTTAGGTTATCAAAAAACTTCCCTAATGAATTCAACCTTCAGCCTATACTTCCAGAGATTTTATGACTTCTTAACTATACTTCCAGAGATTGTAGGAATGCCTGCGCTTAGCCCATAAATGGTAATGCTCAGCTGGTTATCACAGTGCGTGGAAATGGACAGCTAGTAACCCAACACTAGCAAGAGTAACAGAAGTACTAGAATAAGTGATACACTCCAGAAACCATACACAACATTATGGAGAAGTGTTTTTCTTTTGGGTGGCGTGTCCCATGATATGTCATCCTTGTTGCTTTTGATATACCACCATCTTTAGATCCACCCATTTAAATTACTTTTTTTTTTGAAATAGGTAACTTTGTATTCACACAAAAAACCTCATCAAGAAATTGATGAGGAAGGATTTACAAACCCCCAGGGGGTGCCATCATTCTCAAATCCAAAACCAAATTTTCAAAAATTTACAATTGTCCTATAAACTCCACCAAACTATCTACTTCCCCCACTAAATCTTGCTTACACCAAAAAAACAAAAGACTAAGGCATCTCATCTTGATCGTCTGGGAACTGCTAGTCCTCCCTTCAAAGCACCTTCCATTCCTTTCTTTCCATAGTGTCCACCAAATGCAAGCAGGTACATTTTTCCACCAATCTCCCTTTGATCCTCTCTTCCCAATTCCTTGCCAGCGTGTTAGTACCTCAAAAGTGGTTCTGGGCATTGTCCAATTAACCCCGAGTATACAAATGAACATGTTCCACAGATCTGTAGCCATCCTGCAGTGCAAAAATAAATGACTATTTTCTTCAGCCTCTTGTTCACACATAAAGCACCTTGAGCAGATCTGTATACCTCTTCTTTGTAGCACTTCGTGTGTTAGACAAGCTCTTCTAATTACCAACCAAGTGAAGCAAGCAACTTTTAGAGGGATCTTAATCTTCCATATTAATTTCCAGGGCCAAGATGTTGTGAAAGAGTGGTTGGTGTTTCTTTCCCAGTAACAAGACTTTACTGTAAAAACTCCCCTACTATGCAATTTCCAAACTGGTTTGTCGGACTCTGCATTGATGCCAAGGAACAGGTTCAAGGTCTGGAGTAAGTCTGCTACTCTTTCAACCTCCCAATCATTTAGAGCCCTTCTAAACATAAGGTTCCAGCCTTGAGGACTCCACATCTGCGCTATAGTGTCATTCTGTTGTAGGCTGATAATGTACAAGTCAGGAAAGAGTATCCTCATTTTCACATCGCCTAACCAGATCTCATTCCAGAAACTGATCTTCAGGCCATTCCCCACTCTGAAAGTCACCTGCGCATTGAAGTCAGTCCACATTCTCCTAATAGTTTTCCATACTGAGCACCCAAAAGTACCATTCACCTCTTCAGTTATCCAATTACTCTGTAGGCCATATTTCTCAGCTATGAACCTCCTCCATAATGCTGTATCTTCGCAACAGAATCTCCACAACCATTTTTGCAGCAAACACCCATTTAAATTACTATGAGTATGTCCTGTATATGCTCTAAGGTAAGCAGATAACAAGGGTGTGTGGTGGAGCCACTAATTATTGATAGTGTGTGTGTGGTTGTCAGTTAAATATACATGCTTAAGTATCATTCAGCCAGAAAACCGAGAGAGAGAGAGAAACATAAAGCTGTCACATGCTCCTCATCTTATATGAACATAGTTGGCAAGTTTATAAAGATGACCAGACCATAACTAGTGGTAGCAAATAAGGAACTCAGTAGTATTCTCAATTTAATATTCAATATTGCACATTGATGGTACGCAAACATGACTGTGAATGACGTCTGAATTCTACATCAGGCAAATATGTAGTCCTTTTTTCTCTTTATCCGAATTTTATATTATACATAAGGGTGAGGAGAAGGGAAATTCGGTGAGAGGATTACAAGGGTCCTAGCCAACTAACTGGGCTACCATGATTCCCAAATAGGTACATTCTTTGATCCTAATTAGAAGGCATGTTGTACCAAGACACTCTGAAAGGGAGAATCAGAAACAAAAAGAGAAGTCACCACTCACGAACAAGGATTTACAAGTAAATGCACATTACAAGTTCAAAGTACCTTGATATCATTCAGTTTAATGCCAAAAGGGCTGAAAAGAAAGATTCAGAAAATATAATACCTTGAAGGCCCAATAGACCCATACAAGTGCTTCAATGTGAACTCATCTACTGCGCTACCAAAGTCAATAATACGCCTGAAAATGAATAAGGCCACTAAGAATAGGTTTATAAAGAAAAGAAAGATTCTATAACAATTATTCATCTAATCGAACAGACTATCACTAATAATGTATGTGTCAGTCCAATGTGGAACAAATATTTGATGAGTTACTTCATTTAGAGTTCGAATATTCGTGCTTCCCCTATACCCGTAAAGACTTAAATATACAACTTTAAACCTAATCAAGAAAAAAGTAGAGAAACATTCTTTCCAATCCAAAAAAGACAAGTTAAAGAGAATCTATTCCCCCACCCCTACCCGGCCTCATTTTCTTCTCGTCTGAGCCCACTCTTTCATCTCTCTTCCCCAGTTCCCTCACCTCCATCCCGTCCCTTTTTTCTTCTTTATCTTGCCAGACCTCCCAGTCTGAGGAAACTACACAATATGATTAGCTTTCACTGAAACTAAAGAAATTCTTGAAACAAGGAAAATATCTATAGAAGTGGAACAAGGAAATTCCTGAAAGCACTTTCAGGAAAACCGTAGCATTACAAGATATTTGTTTTAAATTCCTCCCATCTTAAATGGTATCTATAACAACACCTATATCAACAGAATCCTCTATATAAGTCTGTTTGCACCAAAAAAAAAAAAACACAAAAGGCAATTCCATTTGATCTTGTACACTAAGTTACTCAAATCCTCAAAACACCTGGAATTCCGTTTCTTTTCAGATTGTCCACCAAATGCTTGCACGGACAATTCTCCATATACTCCTGTCTTCTGCCCGAACTCCTGCTTCCTCCCAACTATGTGAAACTTCAGTGATCTTTCCAGACATTATTCAAGAAATGCCTCTAACACTAATGAAAAGTCTACAATCTGAAAGTTTACCTGGCTCATCATTTTATAAGCATCCTTCACCTTGAATAAGCCAGAGATGTGTTCCTTCCATCTGAGCAAATCAGTCCCCCAGGATTCCAATGTTTTGCAAAATTCTGTCACCCTCTGTATCTCCCAGTCATTCAGCATTCTTTTGGAAGTGATAACACATCCTCCATGATCTGTCCTTATTTCTACCATGGTCTTATGTTGATGCACCACTAAGTTCACCAAGTTGAATATGTCTTAGGAATATTTCTTGAAGACTCTCATTCCCTAGCCAGTTGTCTTTCCAAACAGAGCTCTGTTTTCCATCATTCACTTTGATGAATGAGATGTCCTTCAAAAATGGCCAGTGAGCCCTGATGGATCTCCATAGACTGACCCCATATGGAGTGATAACCACTTTAATCATCCACTAGTCTTCCTCCCCATATTTTATCTTGATGTCTCTTCCCCACAAAAGTTGGCTTTCTGGGATGAACCTCCACAGCCATTTCATCTTCAGAGCCTTGTTTTGTAATTTCAAGTTTCTGATACCTAGGCCACCTTGCTTTTTACCTATAATTACTTCTTTCCACTTTGCCTAGTGAAAGCTTTTCTTTTCCTTGTTGCCTTGCCATAAGAAGGACGTCTGATACTACCCAATTTCCAGTCATTTATAGCATGGCGATGACAAGATTGCTTGATGGCTGACTGCTTTTATGGAAAACGGATGGGAATTTCAGCCTAGGAGAGACTTAAATGATTGGGGACTGGGTGAAGCTAGTTCTTTTTTGCAGAAAATGCAGACAATAATTACTTGAAGAAAACAAGGAAGAAACTTGGGTTTGGCTTGCAAATAACATGGGAAGATATATGGTGAATCTGGCTATTGATGGTTACAAGATCAGATCTTGATTCAGAGACATTCTGGCCATGGAAATTGTTGTGCAAACTAAGGCCCCAACCAAAGTTGCATGTTTGGGGTGGGTTGCAGCTTATCATGCTTGCTTGATCCAGAATAATTTGCAGTAAAGGGGATTTAGTATAGATGCTTCATGTGTGAATTTGCTGAGAATCTCTTAATCATCTGCTGATATATTGCAATCAAACCTGGCAGATCTGGTTTATATTTCTAAATATATTTGGTGTTCTGAGTGATGCCACAAAGCTTTGAGGAATTACTGAACTGTTGGCAAGGACAAAGTGTAAAGAGAAAACTGAAGAACAATTGGAAGTCAGTCCCCGTGTATCATCTGGAAAGTATGGCAGGAGAGGAAGAAAAGATGTTTTAGAGGAAAAAAGGAAATGAATGAATTTGTAAAATTTAAATGTTTCCAGAACCTGTTCTGATTTCATGGACCTGTTAGATGCTGTTTTTGTGTAGGTCCTGATCAAGTACGCAATATTTGTCATCTGTACAGTACCTTCTAGGTACTGATTTCCTTAACTAAATTACTTCACTTTACTTTATAAGCAAAAATAAGAAGGTACTTGTTATGCACAATAATCAGCTTTTACTAAGACTTAAACTTTTTGAAAGGAGGTGTTATAGGTAAAGTGTTCCTTTGCTAGAATGTTAAGGTCAAATTTACTAACAAACCTCATATTTTTCAAGCATCTCCGTCCTTTGTTACTAATACTCTTGATAGAGATGCGAATGGAACTGCCTCACTTAGATCAGTTCCTTTTTGTATGAATGATCCTTATTAAAAATAAAATTCTTCCGTTATAAGCAAAACAAAATATGTGTATTGTGTTGAGACCAAAAAATAGTCTTGTATTCGGTGGATCATCAAGTCATCAATAAATATCTTCTCTTTCTTTGTCTTTTACACAGGAGGAAATATTTAATAACTAAATTAAGAAACTCATAGGAGGAAATAAGACTACATTGTCATCACAGAGATTAGTTTCATGAAATCCCTGGAAAATAAGAGTTACATTTTCCGCATATGGATAACTTTCCGACACTTGATGAAGTATCAAGAGATGGAATCCATAGGACTCTAATAAAATAGCTATGATGCAACGAGGTTTAAACCAACACGGGGAGACACATTTGAGATCACTCGAGAATCCATACAAAACATCAAACAGCATTTAGCAGTTGTCTATAATGTAGAAGACAACTCAACACAAAAGCTGTGGAAAAAATAGAAACAATATTTAGCAGTTATCTATAAAGTAGAAGACAACTCAACACAAAAGATGTGGAAGTAAAAGATAATTGACATACATTTTAGTTATATAATTCTCATCTTCATTTGGATACCCTTTCAAGCACCTCCCAGAATCTTGATCCTCAAAGCAAATGACCATATTCTCTTGCATATAGAATTACAAAGAATACTAGTGTAAGAATTCCATTCTATATATAAAAAATACTCTCGATATATTATACAAAATTAATGTGGAAAGTCTAAGTCCTTCAGAACAATGAAAATTTGACTACAGTACTTCACAAGCATAAGGATAATGGATCCTTTAAATAAACCTTAGAAAGCTCATGAACACAGTTTCATCAAATAAGATGAAAGAAAAAAATAAATCAGAAAATGTATATTAACAAGAAATTCACAGACGTTTATTTAGCATCAAAGAGAAATTAGAAGTTAAGACATGACATAACAGCTGACAAATAAAAATTATAATTATCAACTCAAGAGAAAACCCATATCAGACATTTTTGAAACTTATTTTCAACTAAATTACACTGGGTTGGCACATAGAAAGCATACCTTTTCTTTTCTTACTGACATACTTTATCGCAGCTACAATAAAACTGTTTCCGTCTAATTCTTCAACTGGAGTCTTAACCAAAAGATGTCAGATCAAACTCTACTTCTTCACTTTCAAGGCTCAAAGGTAACTTTCTATTGATTGATACTGATAGCTTAACTATAGGAGTTGAATGATATTGTATTAGTCTTAGAACTCATTGTATAAGTACCCATTCTCATGGGTTGTATATTCCTCAAGAAACATAAAAAGTTTTTCATGGTATCAGAGCAATTGCTACCTTTTTGAGGTGAGTTATCTGCCTCACACACTAGGGTTTCGTTTTTATCAAAAAGGTCGAGTTTTCTCTCTCGGCAAATATAGAGCTATAATCCAGGGTGTTTGTGAAGTCCAGTAAGACCAAACAAAGCACGTTGAAATTGCTCGATACTTCATCAAAGAAAAAGTTACGCATGATATCTTGAGTTTGGTCCATGTGTCATTGGCAAAGCAACTAACTTATGTGTTTACCAAAGGCCTCATCAAACGAACTTTTCATACACTAACTAGCAAGTTGGGCAAGTGCGCCATCTTTACACCAACTTGAGAAGAGTGTTGACTGATACTGGTAGCTTAATAATTAGAGGAGTAGAATGATATTGCATAGATTATAACTGATTATGTGATATTGTCTTTCCTTATTTAGTCTTGGGACTCATTGTACAAGTACTCATTCTCATGGGTAACATGGTATCTGTGAGAAATATATTATAGAATTGTGTATATCTAAATAGTTACATTGAGACCCCATTTATAGACACTACATTGGAATCCTTTTCCAACTAGGATTCCTATTCCTATTCCTATTCTAAGTAGGAAATACTTATTTCTATTCTAACACTCCCCCTTAAGCTGGTGCATACAAATCATATGTACCTAGCTTATTACAGATGTAATTAATACGAGGACATGTGAGGGACTTGGTGAAGATATTTGCAAGCTGATCATTTGACTTCACGAATTTCGTAACAATATCTCCCGAGAGTATCTTTTCTCTGACAAAGTGACAGTCAATCTCAATGTGCTTAGTCCTTTCATGAAACACTGGATTTGATGCGATATGAAGAGCCGCTTGATTATCACACACAAGTTCCATCTGATCAATTTTGCCAAATTTTAGTTCTCCCAGCAACTGTTTGATCCAAACTAGCTCACAAGTTGTTGTCGCCATTGCTCGATATTCTGATTCTGCACTAGATTGAGCAACCACATTCTGTTTCTTACTCTTCCACGACACCAAATTACCTCCTACTAAAACACAATATTCGGATGTCGAACGTCTGTCAGAGAGTGATCCTGCCCAATCAGCGTCCAATGATATGCTCATGGCCTTGATCCTCAAAGAGTAGTTCTTTACCGGGAGCTGACTTTATATATCGCAGAATACGAAAAACTGCTTCCCAATGACCATCACAAGGGGAAGTCATAAACTGACTTACAACACTCACAGGAAAAGAGATGTCAGGTCTAGTCACTGTGAGATAATTCAACTTTCCAACAAGCCGTCTATACCTTTCAGGATTACTAAGTGGCTCCCCCTGTCCGGGAAGGAGTTTAACATTCGGATCCATAGGAGTGTCAATAGGTCTACATCCCATCATTCCTGTCTCCTCAAGAATGTTTAAGGCATACTTGCGTTGAGAAATAACATACATGATCTAGACTGAGCAACCTCAATACCTAGAAAATACTTCAATCTACCAAGGTCTTTAGTCTGGAAGTGCTTAAAGAGATGTTGCTTCAAATCGGTGATACCATCTTGATCATTACTAGTGATAACAATATCATCAACGTAAACAACCAAATAGATACATCGACTTGGTGCAGAATGTCGATAAAACACAGAGTGATCAGCTCCACTACGAGTCATGCCAAACTCCTAAATTACTGTGTTGAACTTCCCAAACCAAGCTCGAGGAGACTGTTTCAGACCATAGAGTGATCTACGCAATCGACATACAAGGCTACTAGACTCCCCTGAGCAACAAAACCAAGTGGTTGCTCCATATAGACTTCTTCCTCAAGATCACCATGCAGAAAAGCATTCTTAATGTCCAACTGGAATGAGCGAAACAAGGGCATCAACTTGGAATTAATAGAACGCTATAGGAGACTACATAATTGAGCATCTACTTTCTCCCATTGTGCTTTGGCTTTTGCATCTTCCTCACTAGTCTTTGCCTTTACATCTACCACATAAGTCTTGTTCGTTAAGTGATCTTGGACACCTTGACCCTTGCACCACAGCTCAACCGAGGAAGCCCAAGATAAATAGTCTGAACTTCCCAATAAAAGTTCTGAAGTGATTATAGGGCTAGAACTTCCAATCCCCATATTTTTAGAACCAAAAACATCACACCCAAAAGACATTAGGCAAAATTTGTCTTGGAAACAACGAAAAAAAACTTATTATTGAGATCTGATTGTCGGAAAATTCAAATCTCCAAGAAAAGTCGCCGAAAACAGCCTGGAAATAACCGAAACCCTAATTCCGGCGATCGGATCTGGTCAAAAAAGTATGGGCCTGGTCGGAATGGCTAGACGACCCCAACTGTCAAAAAATTTCTCAAAAAATATGATCAGAAAAGCCCTCACTCGCCGGCGCGTGAGCCAGATCTTGCCGGAAATTACCACCTCCGATCGGCTTGTGAGAGCGCGTGGGGTGATGTTTTCCAGTGGTTCTGGCTAGGGTTTGGTCGCGGGGGCTTTCCGAGCCTCGTGGTGGTGTTGGTTTTCGCACAACACCCACATAAAGAAAAAAAGAATAACAAAATCAGACCCAACAGTCACCGGAAATTGACATAGACATACGGTGACTTGTTTGTTCTCACCAATGCTCTGATACCATGTGAGAAATATATTATTGAATTGTGTATCTAAATAGTTACATTGAGACCCTATTTATAGACACTACATTGAAATCCTTTTCCAACTAGGATTCCTATTCCTATTCCTATTCTAAGTAGGAAATACTTATTTCTATTCTAACAGTATCAAAGCAGACAAAGGTTCTGGGATCGAATCTCACTGCCACCCAAATTAAAAAGAATTTCCACGTGCTTGCCCATGAAAAAGAATCAGGCCCACACGTGAGGGGGTTGTGTTAAGAATATAATTAACTAATAAAAGTGTGTCAAGCACGTGGAGTTTTTTTTTTGATATGGGTGACGGTGAGATTCGATCCAGGACCTCTGCCTGCTCTGATACCATGTTGAAGTGTGTGACCATCTCATCTAAAAGCTTAAGCTGTTGAAAAAACACACATTTATTAGTTAATTATATTCTCAATAAGTTGTGTATTCATCAAGACATATAAAGAAGTCTTTTCTTCTGCTTGAAATCCTCACTTTCTCTTTAGATGACGGACTGTATTATGGCCAACTTGGCACACCTCGACTAATCCACCGGGTGGCTGATAAAGCCCACAAGCTGGACAATCATGCCCAATAAGCTTGGAGAAGATGGGCTCATACTAAGTAAGATTGAAATCCTGGAATCTCCAAGTTATTACTCTTATGTCTCAACCGTCATCTTTGGGAATACAAGCCCAAATGTAACATAAGAACTACAGAAAAATAAAGATACACAAAGAAAAGAGTATTGTCCTTCAATTCACTTTGGTTGGCATAATCAAGAACATATATTTCTTTTATTTCTGGTACTACCTTTACTTCACCCTCTTTCCTTGTGAGTTACAGAGACTGAGAGTAATACTCCAAAAGTCTTTTGTTTTGAAGCAACATCCTCCTCTTCCAACTGTAATATATCTTCTAATACCAACGTAGTTGTTCTCATCGGTTATACTGAACAAATTTCAGATACAAAAGGCCAGCAGGAAAACAACTTCTTTAGTACATCAGAGTCTATAATCAGCTAAATGCATACGTTGTAGTCTCCTTATATAGTTGTGAATCCACATCGAGCTAACTTTTGGGGTTTAATTACACGTAATGTCTATTTTCTCAATATGGTACCGGGGAAGGTAAAAGTTCTTGGTTTAAATCTCATTACAACCCTTTATTAAATAAATTTCACGTGCTTGACCCATTAAAAGAAAAACACTCTCGCATGTGAAGGGGCATGTTGAAGACATAATTAAGTAAATAAAGGTGTTCCCTATTTAATAGCTTAATCTTTTAAATGAGATGGTCACACAATTCAATATGCTATTCATATCGGCTATACAATATTGGGTCACCCATATTATGTTTCTCCATGCTCCATATATTAGGCCTTAGAATGCGGGGCCGAGTTAGAATCCTACATGGTTAATTATATGGATTATAGTCTCCTTATATAGTCTTGGACAATCCTTCACTTGAACTAGCTCTTGGGGTTGTGTTAGGCTCAAGATTTATTTTCTTGGCAGATATTATACTTTTTTTTTTTTTTTTTTTTTTGATTTGCACCGGGTGTCCGAGTCTCTTTGAGAAGGGTCTTTTCCCTGAATATCGTGATGTGTAATTACACTGTGTCATTGCCCAAAATCTTCGTTTTAAAACACCTTGAAGGTGAGAAGGGTCTTTTCCCTGAAACCATTCAGTTTATCTCTCTTATTTTCTTATTTTGTTGCTCAATCTGAATTTTTGCTTAACTGTGAGAATTAAGAATTCGATTGTGGCCTTAGCTATATGTAAATATCAGATAAGTAGTCTTTGCCACCACTCAAAAGAAAAAATGTCAGCTATTAAAATAGAGTACATTTTCCTATCCTTTTTTTACCAAAGGCCTTCTCAATTCTTAACTGGCAAAACGGAGCTAAACTTGGCTGAAGCCTGATTATACATACCCACAGGTATTCACCGATGTGTAACAGAGCAGGAGACCCTTTCCACAATAAGATGTAAGCACTACACATAGGACCCTTCAACATACAGCATATCAGTGGATACAAGACGGTCCCAAAAAAAAAACAGCTTAGATAACACCACTACCACACAGATAAAGCAACATTATCTTTCCTTTCTCAGATAGAAACTAGTACAGAAATTTATGTACAAATAATGAAAAATGCTCACCAGGTTTTATATCTCTATGGGTGATATTGCGATCATGACAAGACTTAAGTGCCATCAACTGCATAGAACAGAAACATAGAAATGAACAGCCTCGTGAGGAAAATGGAAGATCGTTAGTCAGGATGGAAGAAGATACTTGAAAGAAAACAGTGCAAGCAAAGTTAACACGTAAAACATGATATTCTAGTTATTAGTAGTTACTTTCAATTGAATATCAAGTTTTCACACAAGAACCCCAAGGATGGAAGAAGATACTTGAAAGAAAACAGTGCAAGCAAAGTTAACACGTAAAACATGATATTCTAGTTATTAGTAGTTACTTTCAATTGAATATCAAGTTTTCACACAAGAACCCCAAGGATGGAAGAAGATACTTGAAAGAAAACAGTGCAAGCAAAGTTAACACGTAAAACATGATATTCTAGTTATTAGTAGTTACTTTCAATTGAATATCAAGTTTTCACACAAGAACCCCAAGGATGGAAGAAGATACTTGAAAGAAAACAGTGCAAGCAAAGTTAACACGTAAAACATGATATTCTAGTTATTAGTAGTTACTTTCAATTGAATATCAAGTTTTCACACAAGAACCCCAAGGATGGAAGAAGATACTTGAAAGAAAACAGTGCAAGCAAAGTTAACACGTAAAACATGATATTCTAGTTATTAGTAGTTACTTTCAATTGAATATCAAGTTTTCACACAAGAACCCCAA
>JAJOOF010012809.1:0-39356 GCA_029582545.1 Solanum lignicaule | reverse complement strand
TATATATAATTAGATTTTAGTTTATAATGATAACACACACACAAAAAGAGCAATGACTCCTAGGAATGTCATATTAAAGTTTCAAGAGGAGTACAATTTTGTAAATGATTAGGAAAATTGAACAAAAATATCCAAATAATTGACGGTTGAGACAATTTGCGATAATAAAAAAGGACGCAAATGCTTTAGGCATAGATACTCTTGGCCTTAAAGCTTTAAACTTAGATCCATCTCACTAGTTTCGTTATCACAAATGAGTCGAGGTTTGAATTCTAACAGTAATGGATCAGATTTATCCAAAATAGAAAAATCTACCTCCTTTTTATGTAGTCCTTCAAATTCTAGAGGGGTTTCATTTAGGTCAATAACTACTGAATTTAAATCTCGTACATAAATTCTTCTTGTCGATTGAAGCATTTGTTGCAATTGATTTTCTTCCGCGCTTATGTTATTATCATTAATTGAGAAAAGACGATATGATGGTGGTGGTGATAGTAGTTGTTGATTTGTATGCACACCTCTATCATCATCGTTTCCTCTAATAAAATGAGTATTATATGAGAATGATGGTAGTGGTGTCATCGATGTCGGTAGCAGCAATGATTCATGTTGATTTACAAGCACATATGTATTACTATTATAATCTCTAACCCATTGGGGACAAAATAACAGTGGCGGTGATGCTGATTGTGAATTAATTTTTTTGTCTTTCAAGGTTCTTACATGTTGGACTGATTCTGAAGATCTTGGTAATGGTTCACTTAGGTTATTTGAACCTTATACAACGTCTACCTTCATTTCATCGTTTGAATGAGAATTAACATGAATCATGAATTCTTGATAACCACGAACAGTCCCTCTACATATAGGACACTCAATCAGTTCTAGATGAGTCGACATCCTGAAAAAATAAAATAAAAAAGGAAATAATATAAAAAATGTTAATATTTAAGGTCAAAGAACATAAAATTTTTACCCGAATGAGGAAAACTTTACCTATTTTATTTTTCCAGAACGAAGAGATAAAACTGAATTGTTCATCTAAATTGTGGAGACTATATAAAGATTTTATAGGCTGGAGGCTCAAACCTGTATAGTTACAGCTATTAATAAATTTGTTGAAGTGACAGCTTGACAGTCAAATATGAAAGTTATTGTTATTGTTTTCTTATTAAAGATACTATTATCCTTTGGTTATTACAGATATTCTCCAATTATTCATATTAGTTTATTTATCAAAAGAAATCTAAACATTTCGATAATATTTTCTTCCTTTATTGAATTTTCATTTTTCGAAAGAAAATTAGCATTAACAAACTAAAATTATTTTTTTAATAAAAATTTCTTGCATTTATTTCTATTTCACTATTTATTCTAGTTCCTACCGTTTTTCTTTTTATCATTTATGTAAAAACAATCAGTCAAAGTGATTAATTATTAGCTAATAAATAAAACTTGACTTCTGAGTTCTAAAATATTTGTTTGTATAATATTTAGCGTGCTTCTAATTTTTTTTGTGTTAATTACCAAACAACAATAAAAATAATATATCATGATTCAATAGAATGTACCTTTTTTTCTTTTTCTTTTTACAAAGGTGTACCTTTCAATCTATATAAATTTCGAATTAGTATATCACAATAGTTTCACAGTAAATACTTATGTCCAGTCATTTAATATTCCTCCGATAAGAGATATTTGAAAATTATAACAATATTGTAAGATTTTTAATTCTTGAAAATGTACCTATCAAAATAAATGAAATTGTGATATACTAAAAAAGATCATCTTACTCCACTACAGTAGTATCCCAAATGTGTGCTAAGTAAGTCAAACACTCCTTCTCTACCATTCTCCTTGCTCTAAAAATGATATCACACTTTTATATGCATAATTAAATGTACCCTTCCACACCAAATGAGAAAAATTAGGCATAACCAAAGTAGCAGTCTTAGCATACAATCCAAAATTGTATGATAAAGAGATAATCAATTCATACCTAAAATCACATCAAAATCCACCATATCAAGAATGATAAGGTCCACCCATGTATCATACTCCAACAAAATCATAACACTATATCAATACACTACTAATAAATCATATACATGAGTAAAAAATATGTATAGGCACTACCAAGGAATCACACGTCATATTCAGGTACATAGCAAAATATGCAGATACGTAAGATCAAATAGATACTGAATAAAATAAAATAACAGTTTGTCAATAAAAAAACAAAATAGTACATCTGATAACTGCAACAACAATTAGGTCAAGAAGGCGATAAGGGGAGTCAGTTGGCAAACCTCAGAGTCACTCGGCGAGCTCGACTAAGCTCGCCGAATGGCCCAACGTGCCAGATTTTCACCCCAAAATTCCATTCTCAACGCACAACCTACTAAAATTAATTTCAAACATAATTTTATGCAATTCTAGCCTACCCACTATGCAAACTTAAGCCGGGGTACTCAGACTTTCCCCAATCGATTCAAATTCAATCAAATAATGACTTAACCCTTAAGAATGGTGTCACCCAATCCATCATTGGGAAAGTTCAAGTAGTTTGGTTGAAATCGGGTTACTCAGACTTCACCCACACAAAACATAACTTGCAAACCCACATTTCACGCAAATTTAACACGAAATTCAAACTAATTTAGGCTAAATAATTTATCGGGCAAGATTGACTTCAATTTACAATTCAACAAGCAATTAGGCATATAATCAAGGAACACAATAGATCCATTAACTACTCATAAGCATGCTCAGTAAAAATAATGAAATTAAAGCTAATTCGGAGAACCAACCTCAATTGAAGATAAAGCACACTAAAGCAAAAAGACAGATGAATAATGCGCCAAATTTCGACCACACGAGGACACCCACAAAAATTTAAGTAAAAACTATGATCTAAAATTTGATTGTAAGACTGCAAGAGTCAAAAAGTTCAAAGTAAGCAAAAGATTTGAATTTAAAACAGTTGAAATACTGTAACACCCCGAAAAAATGGTAGGTTAAACTAGAGCCTAAACGTAAGGTTAAGAATCATAAAATGACTCCCCGAATTTTAGTAAGTCATTTAAGGTTGAAATGAGGTTTATTGAGTCAAGACCAAGGGGCAAGTGATAAGGCCAAGGGGCCAAGCGAAGGCCAAAGGCCAAGGCTACCCCTAGCTAGGAGCACACTACCCCACCTTCACAAGGAGGACCACGATTCTTGGTCCACTCCACGGCTCGTGAAGGTGGTCGTGAAACCTCCTTGGCCATGAAAATGTGGCCACCATTTTCCCTAGCTACTGCCTCAACTTCCACGGCCATGACCACGGCCCGTGGTCATGACTAAGACTATAGGAGGTGCTCATAGATTTTCCTTAGGCAATAGGCAAAGGACCCCAAGTGGTGAGGCTACTGCCTCAAGGACCACGAGAGGGACCACGACTCGTGGAGCCCCTCGTGGTGATGCCTTGGGCTCATGCGCCTCATGCCACCAAAAGGTAGCTACTACCCCACCCTTCACGAGGGGGACCATGGGTCGTGGTCCAAACCACGGCTCATGAAGGTGGGTCGTGGTCCCTGACGGGGGGGCACTTAAATGAAGGTCCTTTGGGTCATTACCTTTTTAGTCCAATTAAAGTGGGGGTGTTTTTGGTATTTTTAGGGGAAGTATATATATTGTTTTTAAGTCAAAATTCACAAGACTTGGTCATTATTCACAAACACCCAATTGAAAAAAAAAACTTCCTCCTCTCTCAATATTTCTCTCTCTAAACCCAAGGAAAAAGAAGAAACCATTGGAGCTATTGTTTGTAGATTCTCAAGGTTCTTCCCTAAATTTCTTGGAGATTCTTAATTGAGGTATGGATGCTTTTCATCCTTAGGTAGCTATCACCCAAGGAGCTCCTTCAAATTATGTTTTCAAGATTCCAAATCCCCCAAACCTAGGGTTTTCAATCTCTAACATAGGTCTTCTTCCAAAACGTTTTCCATTGTTTAATTATGGTTTACTTTGGTTGATTATGATGATTTATGATTGGAATGTTGGAGTATTGATGTTTTATGATGAAAATCTCCCTTGGACTCATGATTTCCCCTTCTTCCTAAGTTGTGAACTATGTATGGCTTGATTGATGATGAGATCTTGACAATTGATTATGCTTATATTGTTTAAGTTGTTGAATCATGATATCCCTCTATCTAAGGTGATAATCCTTAAGGTTAGGGTTGATCTTGATTCCTAGCCTTGAAGGGCAATATCTAGGGTTTATATATGTTGATGAAGATTATATATGAGTTCATGATTTACTTATATAGTGATGATCCTATGACTTGTGTAATTGTGGTAGTCATGTAACATCTTTCTTCCCTATACCCTTACACTTGATTATGCATGAAGTATGTATGTATGTTTATTATAAGCTTGTTGTGTTGATTGAAAGGCCATGATCATGAACACACTGTTGGTAAGATGTGAAAGGTTTACTCATATATTGGTGGTTCAAGGGGTGAAAGGACATTCTCACCAAATGAATCTTTGAGTTCTTATGATATTATGTTGTCTTGAATGCCTAGTGCATTCCCTTATGAATATGAATCTAAGTAAAGACTTAACATAACTTTTAAAGGGAATTATGCTTAGCACCGAGTGGATATGAAAATGAGATGGATGCTTTTACGTTTAGTAAATCCGGCTTTCCAATGTATGTTGTCTCATGGGATGGAAACCTTTTGCGCTAGTAGTTCGGGTTTCAAGTAACAAATCCCATATCCCATAGTTATTTGCCCACATAGGTTTTAAGCTAGTGGATCCACCTGAAAGATATTATGAAAGTTCTACCTTAGGCAAGTAGGACACCTCTTTTCGGTGTGGGGGTAGAACATCAGATTCCACGTAGCTCACATGGTCTATGTCGGTTAAGGCTAAACTTTCCTATATGATATGAATACGAACTATGATAAGAACATCGACTTTAATTATGACTTCTTGAGAGGTACTACTTAGTATGAGTGAGGGTATGGGACTTCACTTATGCATTGCACAAGTAGGCTTTAAGAGGAGTTATGGTGAGGTTCTTTTATGTTATGATGACTTATGGATTATGAATGAAAGGTATGCATGAATGTTAAGGTTGACTTTACTTGTTACAAGCTATAAACATGAATGACTCCTTAGTTATGTATGTTGGTTTTGGATGAGGCAAAAGTAAGATATATATGTTGTTGGTAGCCTAAATGTGATACTTAGCATTTGGTAGGGTATGGGATCTTACCTTTGCATTGCACTAGTATGGCTTTGGGTTGCTTATATGTTGGATTGGCTTATGTTTCTTCATAAATGTGCATTATGGCTTTTAAACTTGATAAAGGCATGATTTCAACTAAATGTCCCTTTTATGCATGTTTTAAGGATTTCTGTGCATGGCTTCCATACTTAGTACATTAATTATGCTAACCTATATTTTCTACATTCTATGAGTGTAGGTTCCAGTCGTTGATACTCACTTTTTCTTTAAATGAAGCTTGGGTTGACTATTCCCTAAGTTTGGTGAGTCCTCAAGTTTAAGGATGGATTATTCAATTCTAGTTTTATTGTACTTTCCTATTTTGAGACTTTATTGATGTAAAGGGATTTTGACCCTATTTGTACTCTGTATTGTACTAGATGGTGATTGAGACAAGTCTAGATTCTTATTTTCGTTTATGAAAAAGAAGTTGACTTCAATTGTAAAAGTTTTAAATTTTTCCGCAATTATTCTATGTTTTTATGTTATGATTATGCTAAGGGCTTGTATGAAACCCCTTCGGGGTCAAGTACGCCATGTTACTCCTAGGGGGTAACTCCGGGTCGTGACAAACTTGGTAATCAGAGCACAAGGTTATATAATGATTCTAGGATGATGTCTCGTGAACCACGTCTAGTAGAGTCTTGTTCATAAGTGTGGTTGTTCATAAGTGTGAAACGCGCCACACTTATGAATGAGAGGCTATAAGATTTATAGGAACTTTCACTTCTTTCATTACTCCTTAGTCGTGCCTTAGAGTTTTAACTGTATGAAGTCCTTTTCCTAACCCTTTTCTTGTGCATATAGGAATATGACTACAAGAAGGGCGGCCGCAAGAAGAGTGGAAGAGGAGATTGCTAATGAGGGAGTTCCTCCCCAAGGTCCTCAAGTTCCTCAAACTCCTAATGATGAAGGCGCTATGACCAATATGGAGATAAGGATGGATCTTCAAACATTGACTCATGCTTTAACAACTCAAGCCACTAGGGATGCTAGAGTTCAAGTGAACCCCAATACAAGTACAACCGCTTCAAGGATAAGGGATTTCACAAGAATGAATCCCCCTACATTCTATGGCTCCAAAGTGGATGAAGACCCACAAGGGTTTATTGATGAAGTGTTCAATGTGTTTGATATTATGGGTGTGTCTCCACAAGAGAAGGTGGAACTGGCCTCCTACCAATTGAAAGATGTGGCTCAAGTATGGTATGAGCAATGGAAGGATGAGATAACTATGGGAGCTGGCCCAATTGATTGGGGAGTGTTCAAGTCGGCCTTCCTTGATAGGTTTTCCCCCTAGAGTTGAGGAAGAGAAAGATGCAAGAATTCATCAGCCTTCGCCAAGGAGGTTTGAGTGTGAAGGAGTATAGCCTTAAGTTCACCCAATTGTCTAAATATGCTCTAACCTTAGTGGCGGACTCTAGGGCCAAGATGAACAGATTTGTTTTGGGGATATCCGACTTAGTAGTCAATGAATGTCGTTTGGCAATGCTCATCCCAAGTATGAATATTTCACGTCTCATGGTTCATGTCGAGCAAATTGAGGAACAAAAGCTCAAGCAAGTGAATAGAGAAGTAAAAAAGGCAAGGACCGATGATGGGAATTCTTCCAAGGGTAAATTTGAGGTTCAAGGTAAACCAAGGTTCAAGAAGAGGTTTTCCAACCAAGGCTCATCTAGCACTCCAAGGGTCAACAAAGATAGGGTGTCTAACCCTAAGCCACAAGGAGGTAATAGTGGTAGCTCTTATGTTGAAAGACCTAGTTGTGCAAAGTGCGGTAAAAAGCATGATGTCAAGTGCTTAGTTGGCACAGATGGTTGCTTTAGCTGTGGAAAGAGCGGTCATATGGAGAGAGATTGTCCCATGCTAAAGGTTCAAGGGAGAGAGGGCAAGCAAGTCCCTCCTAGTGGCTCAAATTCCGATTCTCCTAAGAAGAACCACTTCTATGCTCTTCAATCCCGAGGTAACCAAGAGAGTTCCCCGGATGTTGTTACAAGTATGTTGCAAGTCTTTTACATTGATGTTTATGCATTATTAGACTCTGGGGCCACCTTGTCATTTGTTACACCTTTTGTGGCTATGAAATTTGAAATGCTCCCCGAAGAGTTACTAGAATCTTTTTCGGTGTCTACCCCTGTTGGTGACTCGGTAGCGGCAAAACAGTCTATAGGAGTTGTCATATTTCTTTGTCTCATAAAGTCACTTTGGTTGATTTGGTAGAATTAGACATGTTTGATTTTGATGTAATTTTGGGCATGGATTGGTTGCATGCATGTTATGCTTCAATAGATTGTAGGACCCGTGTGGTTTTTCAATCTCCAAAAGAGCCAATTTTAGAGTGGAAAGGGGGGAATTCTATTCCTAGAGGTCAATTTGTTTCATGTCTAAAAGATAGGAAAATGATCTTCAAGGGGTGCATGTATCATATTATTAGAGTTATGTTGAGTCCAAGGTCCCTTCTTTGGAGTCGGTCCCCGTGGTGAGTGAGTTTTCGGAAGTCTTTCCTGATGACTTGTTCGGCATTCCTCCCGAACGGGAAATAGACTTTGGCATTGATCTTTTGCCGAATACACAAACCATATCTATCCCTCCTTATAGAATGGCTCTGGCTGAATTGAAAGAGTTGAAGGAGCAACTCAAGGACTTATTAGACAAGGATTTTATTCAACCAAGCATATCTCCATGGGGTGATCCGGTATTGTTTGTGAAGAAGAAATATGGGTCCCTTATGATGTGTATTGATTACCACCAATTGAACAAGGTCACTATAAAGAATAAGTATCCTCTTCCTAGGATTGACGATTTGTTTGACCAACTCCAATGGGCTAACTTTTTCTCCAAAATAGATCTTTGTTCGGGTTACTATCAACTAAGGGTAAGAGGATATGGCATTCCCAAGATGGCCTTCAGGACTCGGTACGGTCATTACGAATTTGTGGTTATGTCTTTTAGGTTAACAAAAGCCCCGGCGGCATTCATGGACATAATGAATAGAGTATTTAGGCAATATCTTGATTCGTTTGTGATCCTTTTTATTGACGATATTTTGATCTATTCGAGAAATGAGGGTGAACATATGGATCATTTGAGTATTGTATTGCAAGTCCTTAAAGACCACCAATTGTATGCAAAGTTTAGCAAGTGTGAGTTTTGGCTTAGAACGGTTGCCTTTCTTGGTCATATTGTGTCAGGTATAGGTATTGAGGTAGATCCTAAGAAGACAGATGCGGTCAAGTGTTGGCCTAGACCTCTATCTCCTATCGATATTAGAAGCTTCTTGGGTTTGGCCGGTTACTATAGGAGGTTTGTTGAGGGTTTTTCCTTCATTGCTTCTCCGTTGATGGCTTTGACTAAAAAGAAAGCTAAGTTTGTGTGGTCGGAGGCTTGTGATAAAAGCTTCCAAGAATTGAAAGGCAGACTTACATCCGCTCCGGTGTTGACCTTACCGGAGGGTACCGATGGGTTTGTGGTATATTGTGATGCTTCTCGAGTGGGTTTGGGATGTGTCTTTATGCAACGTGATAAAGTGATTGCCTATGCTTCAAGGCAACTCAAGGTCCATGAGAAGAATTATCCGACTTATGACCTTGAATTAGCGGCGGTTGTGTTCGCTTTGAAAATATGGAGACATTACTTATATGGGGTCCATGTAGATGTGTTTACCGACCACAAGAGTCTTCAATATGTGTTTAGCCAAAAAGACTTGAACCTCCGACAAAGAAGGTGGTTAGAGCTTTTAAAGGATTATGACTTGAGTGTCCTTTACCACCCCGGCAAAGCTAATGTAGTTGCGGATGCCCTAAGTCAATTGTCAATGGGTAGTGTGGCTCATGTAGAAAAAGAGAAAAAGGAATTGGTTCGTGATGTGCATAGGTTGGCTCGGTTGGGTGTCCAACTAGTGAATTCCACCAAGGGTGGAGTTATGGTCCATCATAGTTCCGAATCGTCCTTTGTGGTTGATGTGAAGTCTAAACAACATCTTGATCCCAAATTGATAGAATTGAAAGAATCAGTTCTCAATAAGTCCGTTGAGGCTTTCTCCCAAGGGGGATATGGGGTGCTTAGGTACCAAGGTAGATTATGTGTTCCGGATGTTAATGGCTTAAGGGAGAAAATTTTAGAAGAGGCTCATGGTTCGCGGTATTCTATTTATCCTGGAGCCACCAAGATGTATTATGACCTACGGAAAGTCTTTTGGTGGAATCGTATGAAGAAGGATATAGCGGGTTTTGTAGCCAAGTGTCCGAATTGCCAACAACTAAAGGCCGAGCATCAAAGGCCCGGAGGGTTGTCCTAAGAAATAGATATTCCCTCTTGGAAGTGGGAGGATGTGAATATGACAAAATTAGCCACTTTATTCCTGTCAAGACTTCATTTTCGACGGAAGACTATGCCAAGTTGTACATTAATGAGATAGTGAAGTTGCATGGGGTCCCCTCATCTATCATTTCGGATCGGGGTACTCAATTTACTTCACATTTTTAGAAGGCATTCCAAAAAGGACTTGGTACCAATTTTAAACTTAGTACCGCATTCCACCCTCAAACGGATGGTCAAGCGGAACGCACCATTCAAACCTTAGAGGACATGTTGAGGGAATGTGTGATAGATTTCAAGGGTAGTTGGGATGACCATCTCCCAATGATTGAGTTTTCCTACAACAATAGTTACCACTCAAGCATTGTCATGACTCCGTTTGAAGCCTTTTATGGTAGGAGGTGTAGATCTCCGGTTGGTTGGTTTGAAGTCGGTGAATTTTCTCTAATTGGTCCCGAAGTAGTTTATGAGGCCATTGAAAAAGTTTGACTCATTAGAGAGAGATTGAAGACGGCCCAAAGTCGGCAAAAGTCATATGCCGATGAAAGAGGGACCTAAAATTTGAGATTGGGGATTGGGTCTACTTGAAAAATCTCACCTATGAAATGTGCGATGAGGTTTGGTAAGAAGGGGAAGCTTAGTCCCCAGTATGTGGGCCCTTATCAAATTTTGAAGCGTATTGGGAAAGCTGCCTATGAATTAGACTTGCCAAATGAATTGGCTCCGGTTCACCCAGTATTTCATGTTTCTATGCTTAAGAAGTGCATTGGTGATCCGGTATCCATCATTTCTTTAGAAGGCTTGGGAGTTGATGAGAGTTTCTCCTATGAAGAGATTTTGGTAGAAATTCTACACCGGCAAGTTAAGAGGTTAAGAAATAAAGAGGTAGCTTCCGTTAAGGTTTTATGGAGGAATCACTCAGTTGAGGGTGCTACGTGGGAGGCCGGGGCCGATATGAAGTCCCGCTATCCTCATCTTTTTCCTTCTACTCCTATCTAAACTTAAGGTAAGTAGTTTTCTTGAGTTGATGTTTTGGAAGTCATATGTGCTACAAGTGTTCTTTGTGATTTCTTTATGATATGTATGTTATTGTGAGAATTCATATTTAGCATAAATTGAGTTTTCATGATTTATATATTCCTCATGTTGAATTGCATTTTAGTATGATGATTGTATATTTGACCCTATGAGGTGATTATTGAACATGCTTAGTTATGTCCATGATGAACATGTTTAGTTATGTTTTTGATGAAAGAGCATATTGGCTCCATATGGTTGTGTTGAGCTTGCTTTGAGTTGGAGAAGGTAGTTCCTCCCATATTGATATTAAGTGATAAGTTTTGTGCATATTGGGTTGTGGATATAGTTCCTACCTCTTTGTGTTGCATGGTTATGTATTGAGAATGGAGTTGATGTTTCCTCCTTTGCATTGTGCATTATTCTTATGTTTCATGCTTGTTGGGCTGCTAGTCTTGAGTCTTTAATTTCGTAAGGTGTCTAGATCGTCATTCGAGGACGAATCTTCCCAAGGGGGAGATAATGTAACACCTTGGAAAAATGGTAGGTTAAACTAGAGCCTAAAGTAAGGTTAAGAATCGTAAAATGACTCCCCGAATTTTAGTAAGTCATTTAGGGTTGAAATGAGATTTATTGAGTCAAGACCAAGGGGCAAATGCCAAGGCCAAGGCTGCCCCTAGCTAGGAGCACACTGCACCACCTTTACGAGGGGTACCACGAGTCGTGGTCCACTACACTACTCGTGAAGGTGGTCATGAAACCTCCTTGGCCATGAAAATATGGCCATCATTTTCCCTAGCTACTGCCTCAACTTTCACGGCCATCACCACAGCCAGTGGTCATGACCACAACAATGGGAGGTGCTCGTGGAGTTGCCTTGGGCAATGAGCAAAGGGCCCTAGGTGGTGAGGCTACTTCCTTAAGGACCATGAGAGGGACCACGGCTCGTGGAGCCCCTCATGGTGATGTATTGGGCACATACGCCTAATGCCACCAAAAGGTAGCTGCTACCTCAACCTTCACGAGAGGGACCACGGGTCGTGGTCCACACTATGGCTCATGAAGGTGGGTCGTGGTCCCTGACGGGGAGGACTTAAATGAGGGTCCTTTGGGTCATTTCCTTTTTAATTCAATTAAAGTGGGGGTGTTTTGGATATTTTTAGGGGAAGTATATATATTGTTTTTAAGTCAAAATTCACAAGACTTGGTCATTATTCACAAACACCCAATTGAAAAAAAAAATCCTCATCTCCCAATATTTCTCTCTCTAAACCCAAGGAGGAAGAAGAAACCATTGAAGCTAGGGTTTGTAGATTATCAAGGTTCTTCCCCAAATTTCTTGGAGATTCTTAATTGAGGTATGTATGCTTTTTATAATTGGGTTGCTATCAACCAAGAGCCCTTTCAAATTATGTTTCAAGATTCCAAATCTCCCAAACCTAGGGTTTTCAATCTCTAACATAGGTCTTCTTCCAAAACATTTTCCATTGTTCAATTATGGTTTACTTTGGTTGATATGATGATTTATGATTGGAATATTGGAGTATTGATGTTTATAATGAAAATATCCCTTGGACCCATTATTTCCCCTTCTTCCTAAGTTGTGAACTATGTATGGCTTGATTGATGATGAGTGCTTGACAATTGATTATGGTTAGATTGTTTAAGTTGTTGAATCATGATATCCCTCTATCTAAGGTGATAATCTTTGAAGTTAGGGTTGATCTTGATTCCTAGCCTTGAAGGGCAATATCAAGGGTTTATATTTGTTGATGAAGATTGTATATGAGTTCATGATTTACTTAGATAGTGATGATCCTATGACTTACGTAATTGTAGTATTGATGTATGATCCTTCTTCCCTATAAGCTTACACTTGACTATGCATGAAGTATGTATGTATGCTTATGATAAGCTTGTTGTGTTGATTGAAAGGCCATTCTCATGAACAGACTATTGGAGAGATGTGAAAGGACATTCTCACCAAATGAATCTTTTAGCTCTTATGATATTATTTGTCTTGAATGCCTAGTGCATTCCCTTATGAATATGAATCTAAGTAAAGACTTAACATAACTTTTAAAGGGAATTATGCTTAGCACCGAATGGATATGAAAATGAGATGGATGCTTTTACGTTTAGCAAGTCTGGCTTCCCAATGTATGTTGTCTCATGGGATGGAAACCTTTTATGCTAGTCGTCCGGGTTTCTAGTAACAATCCCCATATCCCATAACTATGTGCCCACATAGGTCTTTTGCTAGTGGATCCACCTAAAAGCTATTATGAAAGTTCTACCTTAGGCAAGTAGGACACCTCTTTTTTGGTGTGGGGGTAGAACACGGGATTCCATGTAGCTCACATGATCTATTTCGGTTAAGGCTAAACTTCCTTATATGATATGAATACGAACTATGATAAGAACATCGACTTTAATTATGACTTCTTGAGAGGTACTACTTAGTATGAGTGAGGGTATGGTACTTCACTTATGCATTGCACAAATAGGCTTTATAAGGGGATATGGTGAGGTTCTCTTATGTTATGATGACTTATGGATTATGAATGAAAGGTATGCATGAATGTTAAGGTCGACTTTATTTGTTACAAGCTATCAACATGAATGACTCCTTACTTATGTATGTTGGTTTTGGATGAGGAAAAAGTAAGATATGTATGTTGTTGGTAGCCTAAATGTGATACTTAGCATTTGGTAGGGTTATGGGATCTTAACTTTGCATTGCACTAGTATTGCTTTGGGTTGCTTATATGTTGGATTGGCTTATGTTTCTTCATAAACGTGCATTATGGCATTTAAACTTGATAAAGGCATGATTTCAACTAAATGTCCCTTTTATGCATGTTTTAAGGATTTTTGTGCATGGCTTCCATACTTAGTACATTAATTGTGCTAACCCATATTTTCTACATTCTATGAGTGTAGGTTCCGGTCATTGATACACACTTCTCCTTTCAAGTGAAGCTTGGGTTGACTATTCCCTAAGCTTAGTGAGTCCTCAAGTTCAAGGACGGATTATTAAATTCTAGTTTTATTGTAGTTTCCTATTTTGAGACTTTATTGATGTAAAGGGCTTTTGACCCTATTTGTACTCTCGATTGTACTAGATGGTGATTGTGACAAGTCTAGATTCTTATTTTCGTTTTCGATTGTAAAAGTTTCATATATTTCCACAATTATTCTATGTCTTTATGTTATGATTATGCTAAGGGCTTGTATGAGATCCCTTCGGGGTCAAGTACGCCATTTTACTTCTATGGGGTAACCCCGGGTCTTGACAAACACCCTTAACCCTTCAGTTCATGATCAGTGAGGTTCATTAATGCTGCTGATCCACTCGGCGATGCGCCGAGTGGATTTTAGCTCGCCGAAATTAACAAATATTTGGCCATTTAGTTTGTATAAAGTGTGATCAACGTCAGGCTCGCTGAACCACTCGGCATGTCGTCAAATGGACTTTAGCTAACCAAATTTCCCTTTTCTCTAAAATTCGAATTTCAACCTACACATTCAACAATCGTTATTCAAAATAAAAAGTAAAATTTGGGTTGCCTCCCAAGAAGCACCTTATTTAACGTCGTGGCACAACGTGGCCATGTGATCATGCCTTATTTTTTGGATTTACCAAAGTATCACTAGGAAGACCCCATTTCAGTCTTGGATTTACATGAGCTGAGATCTGACCCATCTATGTTTCAAGCTTCTTAATGGACATTGAGTGCGACGTAAACCTTTGGTTTAGAGAAGAGATATCATTTTTCATCTCCTTGAGCACTTTGTCTGATCCTTCCACGTTGTTCAAGATACGAGCAAGCATATCTTCTGTTCAGAAGCTTTCAGGATCAGCCCTTTGTTCCTTCGGCTTTTGACGTTCATGAGGAGGCACATAGAGATCTTTCTCACCATCTATATCTCTCCAATTTGCACCACGGTCAAACCATTCACGATCTTGATCTCTCCAACTATCATCGCGATCTCTATTCCAACGTTGATTCTCTCCTAGCCTTGGATAGCTCGGATAAGAACCCCTTCTTGGTTTGACAAGAACTGCACCTCTTCATTGTACATAGCCTCAAATTGTGCGTCATCAGGACTCGCACCACTACTAGAACCAACAACATATACAACTTTGTAACCACCTCCCATGACATGCTTCATCAATAGGCCCATTTGTGTCATTATCTTGGCCATATTCTCATCCCGTTCTTAGTTCTTTTTTCCATTTGTTTTGTTGTCAACCTAAGATTCAAAGGAGACACCTAATATTCCATAGTGTACCATGCACGAATAATTTTCATCGTCTCATCAAGTAGGGCCGACGCTGTGTCAAATGGTTGTCTCATGATTCCACTCTGAATGAGTTGGTCAGCAACACCTTTGTTGATCGTGTCGAGACTCTGATAAAAATATTGCAATAGCACATTGTTCGGCAACCCGTGAGTTGGACATTAGAACAGCGGCTTTTGAAACCTCAACCATGTTTCATAGATAGGCTCGTCATCAATTCGCTTGAAGTTCTGAATATTATCCCTCAACTTAACCATCTTCGAAGGAGGGAAAAACCTTTCATAAAAGGCTTTCATGAGCTCTTCCAAGAAGTAATTGATTTCCTGGGTAGTTCGTTCAACCACTTTGTTGCTTTCCCCATTAGAGAAAAGGGAAATAAATGAAGTCGGACTGACTCTTGGATGATGTTCTTGAAGGAGAACGATCCACACACATCTACAAAATTTTGGATGCGGTCAGGAGGGTCCTCATGAGCAAGCTCTCCAAAGAGACCTTTCATTTGCAACAACTGCAACATCGTGCTGGTCACATGAAACAGTGCATTGCCTATAGTTGGAGGCAATCGAATAGCACCCGCACTTTCCAGCTTATCGTCATTGACATTGTGAAAATTTTCGATGTCATCATTGTTCCCGAGTTGACTTTCATTCCTCCCGTTAAAACTCACTTCTTCACCTACTTTGGAGCAATCATATAGAACAAGAATAATATAATTCAACTACAATAAAATTAGTTCACGAAAACACTTCAATAAAAGAATTCTAAGCACCACTCTCCAGTAGTGGCACCATTTTTTATAGCGCTTAACTACATTTCATCCAATTCTAAGTGTAGGTGGTCGCTAACAAGTAAAAACATGTAATGACCCGGAAAATTATTTTTGAAACTTATTATAAAAATTACCATTTTACCCCTCTTGATAGTTGTCTGAGTCAATTTTGATATGTTGGTGAAGTTGGTTTGGATATTTTGAGCTATTTGTTAATTATGATTGTTTAGTTGACGGGTGATTTTAAATAATTTAATTATTTAGTTGATGGTTAATGGGTCAAGTCTTTAATTTATTTAAGACTATATACCATTTGGCTCATATATAATAAAACAACTGAGTAAAATTCATCACTTTTAGTACATAATTAATTCAGAAAAGAAATAGAAAGGGAAAATAAGGAATGGACGAAGGCAGGGCAGCGGCATGAAAAAAATTATGAGCATCAAGTATATATGTTGTGTCTAAATTTTCCAAGTAACTACATGAACGGTGTATAATATACAATATAATATGTATAGATATATAGTTTGTTAGAGAAATAAATTATCAAGTTGTTAAGGGCGAATTGAATGACAATTTTGTTGAATTGCGGCTGTAACCTGGGGGTAAGAAAGTGTTGTAATTGAGGGAGTAATCATTAGCAATTATTGGCTAATAATTATTGTTATAAGAATTGGGTTTGATAAAGGAAGAAAATCAATCAATTTTTAATTGTTTCTTGTTACAGATTGCTAAGTATGTAATTTTATTTTATTTTTGGGATAAATAATTAATTAAGCAAGAGTACTAATCATATAAATGATTGACTCATGTCTTGGAAAGCGTAGGAAGGAGCTGAAGTTGGGTTGATAATCATCAGTGGCCAATTTTGTTCAAATCACTTTTTGACTCTGTTATATTGACATTAGTGGGGAAAATTTTTTAGACTTAACCCTAGGCTTGAAATTTTGAAAATATTAGAGTTGATAAATTAATTGGCATTAAGATTAGGAATGTGATTATAGATTTGGTGAATTTTGGGTTGTGGCAAAATGGTATCAGAGCCCAGGTTCATTGATTTATGTGTATACAAGCCAAGTCTAAGTAGAGTCTCGAGGATCGTTACAGAGACGTCTGTACTTATCTTCGAGAGGCTATGGTGACTTTTAGGAAAAATCTCTACTTTTTGAATCTTTATCGTGCATCCTTTGTCCATTTTGATTTGTATCGCTTCATTCCATTCTCTCTCACTTATGTGATGACTCATGTGTAATTCCTCATGTAAGTAGTTGGTGTCGTGTATGGCTTGGATGTTCGATCTGGTACTAAGATTGAAGTGATATACTTGTGGAGATGATGTGTGGTCAGATTTAGAATGTTCAGTGATTCGATGAAATTGTGTGAGGTTATGGTTTGATGATGTACTTTGAGGATAAATAAACGATTAGGTTGGACAGGGGTTTAAGGGACTTCATGAGCGTCTTATACTTTTTTTAGGCTAGTCATTAACTAGTGGGATCAGTACTTCTGTGATATAGGCAATATCTAGAGTGATTTGAAAGTTAGAAGTGGAATGGTTAAAAGGATGGCTAGATAATGAATATTGTAACTTGGAAAAATACAGTTAGTAAATTTGTCATAACATGTATGGACTACTTAGCGAATGATGAGAATAATGTTGCGCCAATTGAGGTCAGAATTTCTATTACAATTTTATAGATTGTGTGAATATCAAATAAGGTCATAATACGAGTACTACAATAGTATCGATGCTTACTTGGTTAGAGTTATGAAGTGTGTTACTTCTGCTATAGACATAATCTACGAAAAAATGTATATCGCTTGGCTAGAGACAGAACGAATTTGATTATGTTTTGCAGTTATCCAATGGATATAAATGTGTGAGATATTTGGGTACAATCTTCTCGATAGGTATGATGTGTTCTAGTGGTGGATCTAACAGATTTTCATGAGGTGGTACTAGTGGTATATGAAAATGGATACGTTGATTGTTAAGCGTGAATACAAAATACTTAAGGAGTTATTAGTTGTATTACATGCTTGTATGATGAGATTTTATGTTACATTCATATTTGAGAAGCCAAGTAGCTTATTACTACGGACGAATGGGTTAAGCATTGTTTATAAGGAAAATTTTAGTGGTGGAACTTTGATACGGTATTAATGTGTTTAGGTAGTGATGTGTACCTTGAAGATTCTAAACGAGATCTAGTGGTTTCATCGTAAGCTCCAATGAAGTGGATCAACATCAGAATGACAATCTTATGGGTAAAAGATGTCTCATTGAGTATAATTGTGTGAAGGTAATTAAGGATTTTAGTAATAAAGTTCATATAAAATTTGGTTAGTTATTTGGATTTAGGTGGTATAGTTGGGTTTGAGGTGTCATGTCGATGACAAGGTTAACTTCGTGGAGATGGCAAAGGATAACTAAGCATGATGGTAATAAGGGTTGGGGATGGATTGTGATTGAGATGCAACTATATGATAAGGATTATTGGTTAAATGGATTTTGTATGGTAATGAAGACTTGCGAATATCTAAGGTTGTGGTTTGCTTGGTGAATTGTGTGGTTGTACGGGAAGTTGTAGAAGGTGCTAGGACACAACTCGAATAAAATTGAAAGGAGCTAAAATCATAATGGAAAGAAATAGTGGGATGTAGTGTAGCCTTCGCTAAGAGGTGAGAGCAAGAATAGTTTCTCTTATTGAAATGGCTAAGGAGGTATCATCAACAAAAGGATTGAGAAATGGACTCAAAGATGTGTGGTTTCATCTATTTTGCTCTGGTTATGGTAATAGTGTCATGGTTTCATCAAATTGATTAAAAACTATTGGATAAGACTTGAGAAATGAGTGTACAGATGTTCAAGTCGAGTGTGATAGTAAGTTTTTTTGTGGTTTTGAGTTTGATAATGAGCATGGTTGGATTTTTAGCGAAGGATATGATACAGTCGATGGAGAGGCGATCAATAATAAGCTAAGATACATGAATTCATAAAAATCTTCTATGTATGAGCTAATATTGATAGATAATGGGATTGGGCTACATAGTTGAAATCAGTATGCAAGTTTTTCATTGCAAGTCTACGTTTGTGGTAGTATGTTGCATCGGGTATTGACCATTTTGAAGGATTTGTGCATTTTTTTTTATATAGTTTTGGTCATAAAGTTTTTTTTTTTACTTTTGATTGTTAAAGGACCTAAGGAGGGATTTAACTTAAATTTGTTGGTTTAGAGTAAAAGGTAAAAATGTAATGGATTGTTGGTAAAAGGATTAAATTGTGAAATAAGAGTCTGGTGTATTGAAGAGTTCAGGTATTTTTGACAATTGCTTCATGAAAAGAATTTAAGAAAGGTGAAGGAATAATAAGACCTCTCGTATAGACTCTTGATTTGGAGCTGAAGGTTGTAAGGATTTTTGTCTTTGAGTTTAGATATGACTATGAGATGTGAACTGGTTCGGTACATACATATTTGGGGTTTATTATTGACTTTTATAAAGATTGAGTTTTGTTTTGGGTGACAAACAATGATGTGTGGAAGATTTTATGTGGTTATCTCAAGCTAGATTGTTCAAATTATGATGGGTAACGTATGGATGTTCAACGGTGTGGACCTATAGTTCTACATGGTTCATGAGGATTTCGGGGGGATTGAGACTACTTTGTTGATGCGACTACATAGACTATTATGATGCATTATATAGGCATTTGGATGGTGAGTAAAGATTATGAGCTTATAATATATATAATTATTGGAGTGACCACAAATTTCTCTAAGTGTTGGCATGAGGCATGTGGTGGTATAAAATGGTACTACAAACATGGTATGTGAAAGATTGTGTGGAGTTGACATTGTGTGTGATATAATAATTTTATCTCAACGGAAAGGTACTATCAGGTTTAAAATTAGTGTTATTAGTCTTGGGTAGAATTTGTATCTATCACAAAATGCTTACAAGGAAAGAGAGGGAGCAATAGTTCTGAAATTTAGGAGGTGGTAATGTGTATGCTAAGAATACTTGATACTAGTGACAATTTGAGAGTAAGGTTAATGGACGGAGTGGTTATGATGTTCTGTTAGTATCAAGAGTGTTGGTATTAGTGGACTATTGTGAAAAGTATGTGGGATTTGCTGAATTGAGTATGTGTACGACTGTAATGGGGACTACACTGGTTGATTGTGGGTGGCTAAAAATCAAGGAGATGGAGTTAGATGAATGGAAATAGTTTATATAGGCACTATAGAAGGAGTATCTTGTGTTATTCGACCTTGATTCTATACTTTATTATGTGACCATCTTTTTCGTTCTGGACATTATTTAGAGTTTGATTCACTACCTATGCACATGCGTATTTTCACTTCTATGGGTGGATCCCTAGTGGTGGATCGGGTGTACTGATCCTATGATTGTTCTCTTAGTAGAGTGACATTCTTTGGCAGACTTGGTCATTTCAGTTATGTCAGATTTTATGTTGTTTGGGATAGTTGAAGTACACCAGTAGTTCTACACGCACAACCTTGCTTATGAGAACTTATATAAGAGCTATGAAGAGTTGCAATTGTCTAAGAGTGTTGTTAGAGGTTCTACATTTTGAAGTGTATCAGTTGTTGGGTGTTTACTTAATCATTTTCTTCTTTGAGTTAGATAAGTTTGATTCTCTCTTTATGAGTACCCGATGTCTACAGATCATATAACTTAAGCTCCTGGAAAGATGATGTTTTGAGAAGGGAATCTTGATAAAATCGGTGATGTTTTGTACATTTTAAGTGTGTGGTCGTTGGTTCAGGTTCACTTCTGGTTGTAGTTGATATTGGTTTAGAATTTTCTCGTAGTTGTTTTAGACGGAAAAAAAAATTGTCATGATGATTGTGTCATGGTCCAATGGGTTTCAGTGTACATTAGGTTCATGGGTTAGTATGTGGCTTGATAAGCACTCTTGATTTATAGATCTTCTAAAGTTTGATTAGAAAGTCCAGTTCTTAGTAGTTGATCTTGATGGAATTGTCTTAAGGAGAAGCTCACTTGGAGGGATAAACGCTGATAGGTAGGTCATAACTAAAGCTTTTGGTAATGTCGGTTATTCTTCCTTATGTTCAGGGACGAACATGATTTTTAGTGGTGGATAATGTAATGACCCGGAAAATTATTTTTGGAACTTATTATAAAAATTACCATTTTGCCCCTCCCGATAGCTGCCTGAGTAAATTTTGATCTGTCGGTGAAGTTGTTTGGAAATTTTGGAGCTATTTATTAATTACGATTGTTTAGTTGACGGGTGATTTTAAATAATCTATTTATTTAGTTGATGGTTAATGGGTCAAGTCTTTAATTTATTTAAGACTCTATACCATTTGGCTCATATATAATAAAATAATTGAGTAAAATTTATCACTTTAAGTACATAGTTAATTCAGAAAGAAATAGAAAAGGAAAAGAAGGAACGGACGAAGGCAGGGTTGCGGCATGAAAAATATTATGAACATCAGGTATATATGTTGTGTCTAAATTTTCCAAGTAACTACATGAACGGTGTGTTGTTATGTCGCAATCTTACTATCTTTAGAAAAATCACTTTTTGAAATGTTCCAAGTATAAAAAAATTTGAGAAAAATACTTAGAAAAGAGAGTCGCCACTTAATTTTTTAAAGAAATTAAGAAAACTTAATTTAAAAAGACTCTAACAGATTAAGTCTTTAAAAATTTAAAAAGAATGGGTAAGAGGCTCTTATTTACGCTTCAAGAAGGTTTTTAAGGCATTTGAAGTGTCCGCTAACATGCAGTTATCCTACTACTTGACTAAAATATTTTGACTAACTTTGAAAAAAAGTTAAAGGAATAAAAAAAATCAATTGAAAATAATTAAACTTAAAGATTTTGAAATAATTTGGAAAGGAAAGTAAACTTTGTCAAAAGTGGCCAAATAAAGAAAGCTAATTAAATAAGATTTGTTTAAATGAAATAAATTATCATAATAAAAATGGTTCATCTTTAGGAAATTTAATTAAATTAACCAAACAAATAAAGGTTAGAGTTAATATAGTAAACAAATAATAAGAATAGAGAAAATAAGAATCAAATTTTGAGCCTTTGGGCCCAACCTGTCCTAAGTCTAGAAAATTGGTCAGCTGCAAATAATGGGTTTCAACCCATTGATATTCCTGGACTTGTTGTGCAAAGAAAATTGGGCTTTGGCCCATTTTGTTACTGAAACTCCTTGTATACATTAAATGTATAATGTTGTATATAGGTAATATTTTGGCCTCTTTTCTGTATATCGGACTGTATACCAAGTGTATACAACCCACTTCAACTTCTGAACACGGGTAATAATATTTGGCCTATTTGGTCACCGCTTCAGCTGTATACATTGGGTGTATACTCATTTATATCATCTTATACGACTGTATACAGCCCATTTGTAGGCCTCTTATTTTTACTTGCCACATGCCTTCAACCTGTACGCCTGCTCTCGATGGCCTGGCTGACTCGAGTGACAAAAATGGAGCCTTTATAGCTTAACTTGAAAATGCAAAGAAGAAAAGGTCACAATGGACTCAGAAGGGGTTCATTCAACAAACGAAAAGAGATAACATTAGCATTCGAAATAGTGAAACAAATGAGACATAATTTAATTGAAACAAAAGTCATTTGATTATTTCAAGACCCCAAAAAAAACAACCAAAACCAACTCTATTCTTGATTTAGTAACAATAAAGCTAAAAACATGTCAACACACAAACAAAAGAGCTAATGGGCAAAAAATACAAACCATGAGGGATTATGTCTTGCACGGGACAAAATTACTACATAAAAATCCTAATCAATCCACATATACATAGTCAAAGGCATGTTAGACAAGGATAACAATTCAATGCATTCTAATGGGAATGCTTGAGTCGCATAAAATTAATTAAGAACGGACATACAATGACTCTAATACAAACTCGAAACAAGACTTCTATAGCCAAAATAATTACAGAGAAAAAGAGAGCAAGCCAGTGATTTCACTACATGCTAGACCATGAAAGGAACAACCTAAGACATGCTCTTAAAATGCGACAAACCTCACTGATGTAGATAAGAATTAGTGAACTAAAACCTTTGTCAAAATCTAGCCTAAACAATCACATTCTAGTAAAAAAAACATGCTACCACATAAATGAGGATACTGCTACCACATAGATTTGAAGAACGAAAATGCTCTTGCTGACTCTAGCTTATTCATAATCAAGAAAAAAAAATTGAACTATAACAATTAAATCTCAACAAATGGGCTGCTGTTACACCACCAAAAATAGCTAAACACCATACAAATCATGCTATAGAAATATATTTTCCAAAGAGACCAACAAAATGACAAATCGTAAGGCAGCACAACCATTCCAGATTAACATATAATAGCATAGCATATGCTTCAGCCTCACGAACAAAATCATTTGATGCCTACATATATATTTGAATGCTAAGGAGCAAAAACAAATGAACAACAACCTCCAATACATACCCAACTCTGGATTAACCATGAGAAGTCAAACACATTCAGGCGATCTCAAAATCAAAGAAAAACTAGTCCATATGAATAACATCACAATTTATTCAAAACGAAAGAATGAGAAGTAGGAACAAAAATAGTACCTTTCCCGGAGCAGCGATACTAGGACAACGAGCTTAACCATGAAGAACTTCCACCACTGTGAGCAGATTTCGATGAGCTCCGAAAAATAACAACATTAAATTTGAATAGAAGAGGCTCAAACTCTCTATTTTTTTTTACTCTTTCCGACTATGTTTTTCTGTATATCCCCCATCAATTTCTCTCCCATTAAAAATGAAAATTAAGGAGGCCATTTATAGAGGGGTGAAAGGGCAGATTTTAAGGGGAGAAACGGATTAAAAATTTGAATTCCTTTGCTTTTTTTTCAAGGCAACAGTGAAAGGGATGGAGATTTCTAAAAAAGGGGACGAGGGGATGGGAAGAGTATGGGCGCTACAGAAAAAGGAGGACGGCGCGGCTTTTTCCAGATTAATCGGATTGATGCGACTGGTAGCTGTGCTGGATTTCTGGGTTTGCGTCAGGAAGAAGAAGAAGATGCGTACAGCGGTCTGCTAAATGAATTGGAATGTTGAGCCAAGATTTTGGTCAAATTGGATATAAATGGGTCTTGAAAAGGAAGCAAAATGTGGTTAATTTGACTTTAGGAAAATAACCATGTAAATTGCAATTTCAAACAAGTTAAGGCAATTGGTTGAATTCGGCCAAAAATAAGAATAAGATGAATTAATATAATTAGTTAACAAGCTTCTTAATCTTAACAAAATAAATTAATAAACTTAATTATAAACTAACTAGTTTAAAAATATTCAAGTAAAACTAAAACCGTTTGAGGCGATTTTCGAATATTCATAAAATATACTAATTATATACATAATTATGCAAAAACATATATTTTATTTAAAATTTATAAAAAGCTGACAAAATATTTAAAACAACTTACAAACTATTTTATTTATTTATTATTATTATTTCCTTTTTTTTTTAACCTTTATAAAACAATTTATTTTAAACCATTTGAAATTGAAGAAGTTTGATGATTAACTTATATTGGGGAGGGCCAAAATTGGATGTCAACAGCAGTCCCTCGTTTTCTTTGGATTGATGAAAGAAATTCGTGGCAAATGAAATTGACGAATCCAATTTTCACCGACCACATCTTCATCTTTAGGAAAGGGATTTTTGGTATGGACTTTAAGAATTATGGACAAACCCCGGTATCGGGTTTCCTACATATCTCAAGCTATATGAGAATTTAGGCTATTTGTAGTTCGATACGCTTGATTTAACGCATGATTGTGAAAGAATTCAAAAGTTATCCCGGTATCAAATTATGAAGAGACCAGAATGCTCGAGAATAAAATTGGAGAGAGGATGTCAGAATACAGCCGAGTTTTCAACATTGATCCCGCCTACATATCCTTAAACCTTAGGAATCAGGCTGTTTGTAGTTTGACACGATCAGTTGAAAAGGAAATCTATTATGCAAGATAACTTTTGATTCTAGAGGAGTGACAAAAGAATAGAGCATGAAAAAGAGGCTTGCAACCTCTTAGCCATGAATGTGGTGCACTTCACACCCATAATTAACAACTTACACGAACATAATTTCCAAAGCTCGGGGTGCACTATCACTCAAATAAGAAAGTTTCTTCCGGTGAGAGTGAAAAAGTTTTTCAGATGTGAAATTAAAACCAATAAACCAAAAGAAAAACCCACATGCCTTCTGCTAGGGGTGTGGTTTGATTGTGGTGGAAGTTGCTCCTCAGCTCGCGTCCTAAGAGTTTGATATTCCTCTTCAGACCATGTCCTAGTTCGCTGCTAAGAAAAAGTTCTACGTTGTGCTGCATCCTTTTTTATGTCATCCGCACCTGTGATTTGATTTGATAATTCATCCTCTTGAAATCTCTCGGCGAAGACTGAAACAAACTTGTTAGTAGAAACTGTAATTTAAATAGAGAAGTGTTATGTTTTACCCTATTCGACACATATTTTTTCTAAATGTTCTGACGTCAGATTCCGTCGGTTTTGATGCAGTAGATGATGAATTGATATGATGCGACACGATGATGACTTTCTCGATAATGCAATATTGTTGATGATGATACTTCATTGATATGATGATGATAATGCTTGATTGATAAGATGATGATGCTACATTGATGGTCCATTGGCAGGATGATGTTGATCCAATGGTAGGTTGAAGTTGTCGAAGCTTGATTGGTAAGATAATGCTTCTACATTGATGATCCATTGGCAGGATCATGTTGATCCAATGGTACGTTGATGTTGTCGAAGCTTGATTGGTAAGATGACGATGGTCTATCAGCAAGATGACGTTAATCCATTCAGCAATGATATTATCACCTTTGATAATATAATACATATGACCCTCTCGCTGATTTTAATATGCAATGGCCCTCTCGACTTTTGTAGATGATGGCCCTCTTGGTGGTTTGAATATGTAATGGCCCTCTTGGCATTTGGAGATGCAATGGTGGCCCACTCGGCGTTTGAATATGTAATAGCCCTCTTGGCATTTGAAGATGCCATGGCTCTTTAAGCATTTGCGTATATGATGGCCCTCTCGGCGTTTGAAGATGCAATGGCCCTCTTGTCATTAGAAGATGCAATGGTGGCCCTCTCGGCGTTTCAATATGTAATGACCCTCTTGGCATTTGAAGATGCAATGGCCCTTTTGGCATTTGCGTATATGATGGCCCTTTTGGCATTTGCGTATATGATGGCCCTTTTGGCATTTGCGTATATGATGGCCCTCTCGGCGTTTGAAGATTATGACCCTCTCGGCGTTTGAAGATTATTACCCTCTCAGCGTTTGAACATGCAATGGCCCTCTTGGCATTTGAAGATGCCATGGCCCTCTTAGAATTTGAAGATGCAATGGCCCTCTCAGCATTTGAAGATGTAATAACCCTCTTGGCGTTTGAATATGTTATGGCCCTCTTGGCATTTGAATATGAATGGCCCTCTCGGTGGTTTGAATATGAATGGCCCTTTTGGTGGTTTTGAATATGATGGCCCTCTTGGCACTTGAAGATGATGGCCCTCTCGGTGTTTGAAGAGGCAATGACCTTCTCGGCATTTTGAAGTGCAATGCTATTTTGGAATTTGCATATATGATGACCCTCTTGGCATTTGAAGATGTAATGGCCTTCTTGGCATTTGAAGATGTAATAACCTTCTTGGTGGTTTTGAAGATGTAACAGCCTTCTCGATGGTTTGAAGATGATGGCCCTCTCGGGGTTTGAAAATACAATGGCCCTCTCAGCATTTGAATATGCAATGACCCTCTTGGCATTTGCATATATGATGATGTCCGTCTGGGTGGTTCATATTACCGCATCTGATATCGACGAAATTTGTGAATATTCTTCAAATGTAATTTGATGTCATTGAAGATGCTCGTGCACGTTGAGAGTGGTGTTTTCGGTTGTTCCTATTTTGAACATTTTGAGTTTATTACGACTCATGCTTTGTTGGAGATTTGAACGAGGTGTTGTTGCTCGTATTCTGAACTGCTTCTCTTTCTTCTGAAGGACTTCAATGAGTGAAACTGCACCCACAAAAAAGTTGTTAATTTTGGGGCGCTGCTCGCCCTTTGACTTCTCCGTATTTATTGAACGGAGGAATATGATGATCTTGCAGCATTCTTATAGACCTGCATCCACAGAAAAATTATTAGTTTTTAAAACAAACTGATTTGTGTTGACTTCTTCAATCGTTTGCTCCTTGTCTTGCTATCTTCAGTTGATCACTCTGATATCTTGCTTCTCGATAGACATAAGATGAAATTATACAAAATATTTGACATATTTAAAATCTTTAAGGAAAAAAGATTTTTTTTGATAATCAATTTGGAAAAGGTCACTGTCAAATGTCATGTTATCCATAGCTTAAGTGAACGTCCTTGGTTTAAAACTTTTGATGTGTATGATAGCTTGTTCCGGAGAATTCAAAAGATCCTTGAAGCTTGAGAAATTTCTAGCATGGCCCTCCCGAAATCTACTATGATTGGGAAGTTTTGCAATTGACTCTGAAATTCAACGGTGTCGGAGACTGCTGAAGTTGACTATGAACTTTAACGATGTCAGAGATCATTTGAAGTTAGCTCTAAACTTCTAATCATGCTCCAAATGTTCAAAATTAACTACAAACTTCTAGTGATGCTTGAAGAAATTTTTGAGGCCATCCTCAAAAAATTTGTCCCAGTTAGATGTCTTGGAGTATCTCGAACTGTTGATATATGACTTGTAGAATTTTGATACCCCCTCAAAAATTTCGTCCCAGTTGCAATTCTCAATGTGACTTTAGTCTTGACTTGTTGGAGATTTTCTTTGAGAATTTTTTAGTCCCTCTCAAAAATTCTGTCCCAATAAGATGTCTCAGCGTATCTCGAATTGTTGATATATGACTTGTAGAATTTTTGAGACCTCCTAAAAAATTTGTCCCAGTTGCAACTCACAATGTATCTTAAGTCTTGACTTGTTGGAGACTTTCTTCTTGAGAATTGTTTAGCCCCTCCCAAAAATTCTATCCCAGTTAGATGTCTCAGCGTATCTCGAATTGTTGATATATGACTTGTATAATTTTAGAGACCCCCTCAAATATTTTGTCCCAGTTGCAACTCACAATGTATCGTAAGTCTTGACTTATTGGAGAGATCCTCTTCTTAAAAATTTTTGAGTCCCTCTCAAAAAATTTGTCCAGTTTCTATTGTATGGGAAAAATAGAAATCTTACGGGAGATACGACCGAACCGTTGTGCGCCTATGTATCCCGTTCAGGCAGGAATAAGGTCAAACGTAGTTCCCTCTCTCAAGGATTAACAAAAATAGGAAATATTTATAAGGAAGCGGCCGAGGCCGACATAGGCTGCCTACGTATCTCATTCTTGAGAATTCAGGTCGAACATTGTTCAAGGAAACATTAATAAGGGATAAATGGGTGACCGAGGCTGACATAGGCCGCCTACGTATCTCATTCTTAAGAATTCAGGTCAGGCGTAGTTTGTTACAAGAGAGAATTTTCTAACATAAAATTATTACAAGCAAATAATGTGATTTATAGGAAAAGAAGAAGAAATTCTAAATCTCCAAATATAGTAGCTCTTGACAGCATATGAGTAGATTGGCCACTTGAGATGAATGTCTATGTTCAACAACGACATCTGATCGATGTGTTGTCTAAGTAAATTGTTGAGTTCTCTTTTCTGAGCTTCTATCAGATGGACCCTGTTTCTGGCCTCTTTGACACAATCATCCTTTCAAGATTTAGTTTATGTGTCATGCAGATTCGACTTATCTTGATTCTCGAACTGTTTCAACTCTTTGAAAAGGTGTTTGAATATCATGATATACTTATCATTCATGTACCTCATTTTGTTCATTCAACTTGTGACATGACATGATGTTGACAGATTCAAAATTATTTTTACTAAAACAAACACAAAGATTGTTCGATAGAAAAATTAAAGCAAGCGGAATAAATTTTTGTGATAGAAGAGGCTTTCATCGAAAATAAGAAAATTCATACTTGGCCCTGACCATGAGCTATTTTGCTTTTTCCGAAACATTACGAGGAAAATTAAAACGTAATTAGATAAAATGACATAAAAGGTGGGTCCCAAGCCTCATTCGGACTACCACCATTTTTTGAAAAATAGCATAAGATTCATCTTTGTCTATCAAGATGAGCGAGGAATCAAGAGTGGAGTGGAAGTCCAATTAAGAACTTTCTCCATTAGCTTGGCATCTCGTACGCCTGGTGTCTTGATCAATTCCTCCAGCACGACGTCACCTTCTTCAAGAAGATCCCTAGTTCCGTCTCTGAGACTGTCATCATTGGCATATTCTTCTACCAGAAAAGACTTATACAAATGATGCAAATGTTTTGGTGATACATCATTAACCTCATTCATGTTCCGACTATTATTTGGCACTAAAGCAAAAGCTTGATGTGGTGCCATAACCACAAATTTGGATTTCTCAACTATGCTCAAGGAAGCTACAACTTTCTCAATATTTTCTGGGTTGGTTTGGATTATAGCTCTATCCACACACCAATTTTCTTCGACCTTGAACATGGTAATGGTAGTCCCTCCACGAGTCGGCAGTGAATCAGTGTTGGCATTAGATATGACAGTTTGAATAGTTACAACCTTTTGATCAATCAAGTCTTGAATTTTATGCTTCAAGTTGATGCAATCCTCTAGGGTATGTCCGGCACCTCCTGAATGGTAAGCACAATGAAGATCGGCCCTGTAATGTTTGGAATTGACATTGACATTTTTTGGATCAACTGTATGTATCAGACTAGCTCTTTTCAATCTCTCAAAAAATTGAGTTCGACTTTCAATCAAAGGAGTAAAGACTCGAGAAGGTTTCTTTTCAATTTTTGGACGAGGAAGATTGTAATTATTTAGTGGAGGTGAGGATTTTTGTGAGTAGGTGTCAGTGTTTGGAAATTTGGGTATTGCGGAGTTTGGTAGATTTGAGGGGCATTTTGGTAATTTGGCAATGTGACTTGGTAACTTTGTTGAACATTTGAGTAATATGGCAGTAGAGCTTGGTAATTTGGATAATTTGGTGGTGGAGCTTGGTAGCTTGGATAATTTGGTGGTGGAGCTTGGTAATTCGGTTGGACATAAGAGATGGGGTAAGGATTTTGCTGAGCTACCAGGTAGGCTTTGGATGGTAAAGGCTTTTAAACATTGAGACTGGCATGCCACTTTGATTTTTGGCTTGATTCAAATGAGATAGAGGAAACAACTTCCCTTTTCCTCCTCAATGGTCTCGAGGATTCAACTTGGGGAGTCATTTGGATGATTTTTCTGATCTTGAAACCGTCTTCAATAGCTTCACCAATTTTGACTATCTTAGTGAACTTCCCTCCCAAAATGAACAACATCCTATTGTAGTACTCCGGATCTTGAATGCGCACGAAGACTTCAATAATTTCCTTCTCGGTCATGGGATGCATAACCATTGCAGCTTCTCTTCTCCAACGGTAGGCATATTCTCGATAACTTTCACAAGACCTCTGCTTGATTCTCTCCAAAGAGTATCGATTAGGAATGAATTCTACATTGTAACCAAACCTTTCGATGAAGTCTTTAGCCAAAGCATTCCAACTTGGCCATTGTTTGATTTCTTTAGAAATAAATCAGTCCAAAGCTTCTCCTTTTAGATTTCGACTAAAGAGTCGCATTAACAAAGCCTCATCTTTCCCAACTCCAATAAGTTGATCATAATAAGACTTCAAATGAGTCAAAGGATGCTCAAATCCACTAAAAGTATCAAATTTTGGTACTTTAAAACATTCTAGAATCTCCAAATGTGGATGAATGCACAAATCTTCATAATTCAATCCCACAATGTCTGTGGTGTATTGAAAGTCCTTTATTGCATTCATAACTTCATCTCTAATGCTTTGCTCAACCTTTCCTTTTATGACCTTCCACTTCTTCTCCTTCTTCTCACAATGATCGAGTTCAAAATGTGTAGTAGAGGGAGGGATTAATACTGGCGATATTGGAAGATGAAATGTGGTTTTTAGAGGTATGGGTTGAGTGGTAGGTGAGTTTGGAAAATTGGAGTAGGAATTTGATGACTGGGAGGAAAATTCTTGAGATTGTTGGTGTTTGGATTTTGAGGAGTAGGTAACTTTTGGCATGAGAGGATAGCTTGATGTGGGTTAAGGGTGGTTAAGTCAATGATAGGAGGTCTTAGATTTGTAGCGGTGGTTGAATTGTTTGGAAAACATTCGGAGGTTGGATCTACAATAGGAAAATGGAGTGGAGATCTTCCATTGTCTGGAGTAAGAGTGTTGGCAACAATAGCCAGATTCATTAAATCTCGGGTCTTATCCATTTCAGCCCTCATTTCAGCAATTTGTTGGAACAATTGCGCAATCAACTTGTTATGTTCAGTAATGATAGGGTCATTTATATTGATTTTGGTCAATTCAGTGATCTCAATATTTTCAACCACTTTTTCTTTGCCTTTTGACAAACTTTGGTCAGAGAAGGAATCTTTGGGATCTTTAGACCTTGTGAAGTATGGATGTTCTGCCATTTTCTCAACACATATCAGTTTTGAGTACCTGACAAAGAAAAATAACTCAAAAGACAAATGTGTTAGTTTGTGTAGATGATAAATAATACAAAATATCACATACATGATTGTAAGCACATAAAAATTGTTTTGCTTGAAGATAAACTAGCCCACAGATATTGAAAAATGACTAAATAGACAGGAATTTATCTATTTGATTTGAGATTAGTGAATCAGAAAAGTTGAGGAAACTCTAATTTGCTTGGAAGAGCGAAAAAATAGATTTTTTCAAAGATGGGGACCGAGTCTTGAAAGACTGCCTATGTATCTCACGGAGGAGTATTCAGATCCTACGTAGTTCAATCGGCTTGAATTTCTTTTTTATTGAGAAGGAAAATTCACCCTTTTTTCAAGACGAGAGAGTAAGATTTAGGATTTGAAAGGGAAGTTTGAATTTTTTGGGAAACTAAATACTCAAAGAGTATTTGGACGCACTTTTGATAGTGACTTGATATTTATGCTTAGAGGTTCTAAAAACTTTCAAAAGAGTAGGCTAGAACATCATCAAATAAAGCAACATATTCACACAAGCAGTTATATAATACATAAACAGATATTATGCATTTTAAACAGATATGTGACCCTTGCCAAGGGTAGGCCTAACGATTTGAAGGATGTATTTAGTCATATGAAATATTTCATTGCCCCGTAACCCAAATTTATACAAGTTGTACGAATAAACTTAATGGGAATACATAATGAGGAAAAGGGATACAAATAACCAATCTCATGCAGGGGTACAATCCTAAACTATGCTTCTGTGAGAGGTCCTTTGTTCTTGGTCCTTCTTCGACTCGATGAACAATTAAACTCCCGACCCCAAGAGACAATGATTTTCGAGACGACGTATACATCCTTCAAATTTAAACACATAAGTATGATCGTTCATTCAGGTCGTGTGCCGTTTTGAACTCAAGGTGGTCTTTCTAATGGGTCCAACATGCCTTAGGTGTTGGTCATCTTAGTTCAAATGCGCTCAATTGAGGGATTTGGTTTCGCTTTACGCTAGTTGACTAAGAGTGACTTTTAAAAGACCGGGAACCCAAGCGGACAACTTAGGCAGGACAACCATTGAACGCATGACGAACCAATACATTACTGATCATTCCAAAAAAGGGTTGACTATAAAAAAAGTACCACTGCGATTATGCAGAAACCGTTCTTTAATATACTACACATATATTAGACAATGTCATGAATGCAATGACAGTTTATAGCAATTTAACAAGTAAGACATAGAGAAGGCAGAACAAGTAAACAATTATTAAGAATTTTTAGTCAAAAAATAGTCAAGTCATTATGGTTAGAACCTAATTAAGTCCCCAGCAGAGTCGTCATTTTTGTTATGCCGTAATTTTACTATCTTTAGAAAAATCACTTTTTGAAATGTTCCAAGTATAAAATAATTTGAGAAAAATGCTTAGAAAAGAGAGTCGCCACTTAATTTTTTTAAAGAAATTAAGAAAACTTAATTTAAAAAGACTCTAACAGATTAAGTCTTTAAGAATTTAAAGAAAATGGATAAGAGGTTCTTATTTACGCTTCAGGAAGGTTTTTAAGGCATTTGAAGTGCCTGCTAACATGCGGTTATCCTACGACTTGACTAAAATATTTTGACTAACATTAAAAAATATTTAAAGGAATAAAAAAAATCATTTGAAAATAATTAAACTTAAAGATTTTGAAATAATTTGGAAAGGAAAGTAAACTTTGTCAAAAGTGGTCAAATAAACAAAGCTAATTAAATAAGATTTGTTTAAATGAAATATATCATAATAAAAATGGTTCATCTTTAGGAGATTTAATTAAATTAACCAAACAAATAGAGGTTAGAGTTAATATAGTAAACAAAAAATAAGAAAAGAGGAAATAAGAATCAAATTTTAAGCCTTTGGGCCCAACCTGTCCTAAGTCTAGAAAATTGGCCAGCTGCAAATAATGGGTTTCAGCCCATTGACGTTCCTGGACTTGCTATGCAAAGAAAATTGGGATTTGGCCCATTTTGTTGTTGAAACTCCTTGTACACATTAAATGTATAATGTTGTATATAGGCAATATTTTGGCCCATTTTCTGTATATCGGATTGTATAGCAAGTGTATACAACCCACTTCAACTTCTGAACACGGGTAATAAATTTTGGCCCATTTTGTCACTGTTTCAGCTGTATACAGTGGGTGTATACTCGTTTATATCATCGTATATGACTGTATACAGCCCATTTGTAGGCCTCTTTTTTTACTTGCCACATGCCTTCAACCTGTACACCTGCTCTCGATGGCCTGGCTGACTCGATGACAAAAATGGAGCCTTTATGGCTTAACTCGGAAATGCAAAGAAGAAAAGTCCACCATGGACTCGGAAAGGGTTCATACAACAAACGAAAAGAGATGACATTAGCATTCGAAATAGTGAAACAAATGAGACATAATTTAATTGAAATAAAAGTCATTTGATTATTTCAAGACCCAAAAAACAACCAAAACCAACTATATTCTTTATTTAGTAACAATAAAGCTAAAAATATGTCAACACATAAACAAAAGAGCTAATGGGCAGAAAATATAGAGGGATTACGACTTGCACGAGACAGAATTACTACATAAAAATTCTAATCAATCCACATATACATAGTCAAAGGCATGTTAGACAAGGATAACAATTCAATGCATGCTAAGGGGAATACTTGAGTCGCATAAAATGAATCAAGAACGGACATACAATGACTCTAATACATACTCGAAACAACACTTCTATAGCCAAAATAATTAAAAGAGAGCAAGCCAGTGATTTCACTACATGCTAGACCAAGAAAGGAACAACCTAAGACATGCTCTTAAAATGCGACAAAACTCACTGATTTAGATAAGAATTAGTGAACTAAAACCTTTGTCAAAATCTAGCCTAAACAATCACATTCTAGTCAAAATAAACATGCTACCACATAAATGCTATAAGATAGATTTGAAGAAAGAAAATGCTCCTGCTGACTCTAGCTTATTCATAATCAAGCAAAAATAAATTGAACTATAACAATTAAATCTTAACAAATGGGCTACTGCTACACCACCAAAAATAGCTAAACACCATACAAATCATGCTATAGAAATATGTTTTCCAAAGAGACCAACAAAATGAAAAATCTTAAGGCAGCACAACCATTCCAAATTAACATACAATAGCATAGCATATGCTTCAGCCTCACGAACAAAATCATTTGATGCCTACATAAATATTTGAATGCTAAGGAGCAAGAACAAACGAACAACAACCTCCAATACATATCCAACTCTGGATTAACCATGAGAAGTCAAACACATTCAGGCGATCTCAAAATCAAAGAAAAACCAGTCGATATGAACATCACAATTTATTCAGAAAGAAAGAATGAGAAGGAGGAACAAAAATATTACCTTTCCCGGAGCAGCGATACTAGGACGATGAGCTTAACCACGAAGAACTTCCACCACTGTGAGCAGATTTCGATAAGCTTCGGAAAATAACAACTATAAATTCGAATAGAAGAGACTCATACTCTCTATTTTTTTTACTCTTTCCAACTATGTTTTTCTGTATATCCCCTATCAATTTCTCTTAAAATTAAGGAGGCCATTTATAGAGGGGTGAAAGGGCAGATTTTAAGGGGGGGAACTGATTGAAAATTTGAATTCCTTTACCTTTTTTTTTTTAAGGCAACAGTGGAAGGGATGGAGATTTTTGAAAATGGGGACAAGGGGACGGGATGAGTATGGGCGCTACAGAAAAAGGAGGACGGCGCGGCTTTTTTCGAATTTACCGGATTGATACGACTAGTCGCTGTGTTGGATTTCCGGGTTTGCGTTCTGAAGAAGAAGAAGATGTATACAGGGGTCTGGGGTCACTGGGTATTGGAACGTATTGAATTGTTGTACGCTGAAATAAAGTGGGCTGGATTGGGTTATCTGGAATTGTATTGATGGGCTGGAAAAAGTTGGGTCTCTTTGTAAATGGGTTGAGGTTGCTGGGAGAAAAAGGAAAGTGTTGGGCTGATATAATGTAAAAGTGGAAATTGGAAAATGGGTTGATGGGCGGCTGAAAGAATTGGAATGTTGAGCCAAGATTTTGGTCAAATTGGTTATAAATGGGTCTTGAAAAGTAAGTCAAAATGTGGTCAATTTGACTTTAAGAAAATAACCACGTAAATTGCAATTTCGAACAAGTTAAGGCAATTGGTTGAATTCGGCCAAAAATAAGAATAAGATGAATTAATATAATTAGTTAACAAGCTTCTTAATCTTAATAAAATAAATTAATAAACTTAATTATAAACTAACTAGTTTAAAAATATAAAATATTGCTTAACTAAACTAAATCCAAATATTCAAGTAAAACTAAAACCTTTTGAGATGATTTTCGAATATTCATAAAATATACTAATTATATGCATAATTATGCAAAAACATATATTTTATTTAAAATTTATAAAAAGGTGACAAAATATTTAAAATAACTTACAAACTATTTTTTTTAATTATTATTATTTCCTTTTTTTTTGAAGTTTTATAAAACTAATTATTTTAAACCGTTTGAAATTGAAGAAGCTTGATGATTAACTTATATTGTGGAGGGTGAAAATTGGGTGTCAACATGTATAATATACATTTAATATGTATTTATATGTAGTGTGTTAGAGAAATTAATTATCTAATTGTTAAGCGCGAATTGAATGACAATTTTGTTGAATTGCGGCTGGAACCTGGGGGTATGAAAGTGGTGTAATTGAGGGAGTAATTATTAGCAATTATTGGCTAATAATTATTGTTATAAGAATTGGGTTTGATAAAGGAAGAAAAAGAATCAATTTTTAATTGTTTCTAGTTACAGATTGATAAGTATATGGTTTTATTTTATTTTTGGGATAAATAATTAATTAAGTAAGAGTATGAATCATATAATTGATTCTCATGTCTTGGAAAGCGTGGGAAGGAGCTGAAGTTGGGTTGATAATCATCAGTCTAAAAGTTGGAGTTGATCCCATAGGGAGTGATACGGTAAAGAATTCGATTAGGAAGTAAAAACGTGTTCTAATCATTTGTAGAAGTAAAGATTTCGTAACATGAAAATAAATCATGAAGTTTCAACGATTAATATCAAATGGGGGAATTAGTAACCAATTTATGACAAAGAATACTTAACACGGGAAGTAAACAATTAGAGATCGGACCTTAGGAATATGATCAGTCGAATGTTAATTTCGGGTAATGGATAATTACTAGTTGCTCAAAGTTGTTGAATCTTAATGGGTAGGCTAGGTTTTGAATACAATAGCCATATCTCGATCAACTATTATGTTTCAAGCGAATTCTCTCGAACCCAACAAACTTATCATTACTAAACAACTCAATTCCTTAATTAACCTACTATTTCAAGCTAGATTTGTAAAGACGCAATCAAACCCACTTTCTCAAGCTAGATTTTAAAGACGCAATCCATATAACTATCAATCAATCATTCTACTCTATTACCTCTTTCTCAAGCAAGTATAGAGAGCTAAGCTAGAACTAAATTTACAACTTCAATTCCACAATTAAAACATGAACAAATAATTGACCCACTTTAAAACAACATTAAAATCAGCAATTAATAGCTTCTATTAGCCAATTAATGCATTCGACTACATGATCACACCCCTAAGGTAAGGGGTTTTAGCTAAGCATAGCAGAAAGCAAGAAATCGTTACCAACAAAGTTTTCCATCTGAATTGCTAACGATCTGTAATACCCAAAATGTTGAAATCTGAGCTAAAATAACAGAATCTCCAAATCTAAATCCCAAAATTTCTTTAAGAATGTTCAACAATATAACAAATGTGAAAAACTCTCAAAAACCCAGTAAAACACAATATGGGGACTCTTTTCTTCTTTCAAAAATTGAATTTATACGTTCCCAAAAACTCTACACGGAGTCAACTTGGCAAAGCTAGTTGGGATCACCGACCCATTCGACGATCGCCGAGTTTCTCTTCTTCTCACCTTTTGGCTTGATTCCTTCATCAAATTGTTCTAGAAATTTTGGCAAGTTTGGTTGTTGTCGATGATCCATTTGATGCGTCACTGAATCATCTTTTTTCTCGCCAAGTTGATTTGGTCCATTTGCTACTTCTCTAGAACTTTAGGCGAGATGGAGGCTCACTCGACGAGTCGCGGAGTGGCTTTTGCGTACTCCAACTTCTCTTTTCTTCAGCCTTTTCAACTTTTTCGCTCATTTTTTCATCATAATATCTTTGCCTCACTCTTAAACTTTCATTGTTGCATATCATAAGATTAACGTCAGTTAAGAGCATCAAATAGGCATTGAGGACACTAAATCTTTGAATAATAAATCCTAAATGAGTCTAAATTCCCGACTCATCGCATACTTAGTCATTATGATTCACCACTTAGCGCATTGTATAAAAAAATTGAATGCTAAATTGATTCCTCTTTTTATAAGACTTATCTCTAAAGGACAAATAAATATCATTGATGCATACTTAGTCATTATGATTCACCACTTAGCGCATTGTATAAAATAATTGGGAATGCTAAATTGATTCCTAAGTTGATTCATCTTTTAAGTTGAACCGTCAACTTCTCATGTAGAGTTAACGTCATTTTATGTCAGTTTTCTTTCACATATAATTTAACTTTACTTTTTTTGTATTCATATATAATAGATGCTCTATAACTAATTTGGATATATGATTCAATTTATGATGTTCAGTCAAACTTTATTTGTTTGTTATGATATTCAGATGTATCTAGTTAGTGATGTTATACCTTGTGAAATATTGATTTACAAACAAATGATGATTTTTTTTTTTGGTGGATAGATGTTTGATTGGTTGTGTAGGCTCTTAGTAACACAAATTTGGATCGAGATAAAAAAAAGTTAAAAAGAAAATAGGGATGGAGCATAGACAAGTCGTGTAGGTAGTTATGGAAGTATACAATCCGGGAGTTGATGTGGCAATTGTTATATTTTTCTAGGTTGAAAAGAAGTTAACGCTTCAAATGCAGTTATCACATGTACTATTTTGTTTTTTTATTGGCAGACTGTTATTTTATTTAATCCAGTATCTATTTGATCTTACATATCTGCATATTTTGCTATGTACCTGAATATGACGTGTGATTCCCTGGTAGTACCTATACATGTTTCTACTCATGTGTATGATTTATTAGTAGTGTATTGATATAGTGTTATGATTTGTTGGAGTATGATACATGGGTGGACCTTATCGTTCTTGATATGATGGATTTTGATGTGATTTTAGATATGAATTGATTATCTTATAATACAGTTTTGGATTGTATGCTAAGACTGTTACTTTGGTTATGCCTAATTTTCCTCATTTGGTGTGGAAGGGTACATTTAACTATGCATATAAAAGTGTGATGTTATTTTTAGAGAAAGGAGGATGGTAGACAAGGAGTGTTTGACTTACTTAGCACACATTCGGGATACTAGTGTAGTGGAGTAAGATGATAGGTAAATTTTCAAGAATTAAAATCTTACAATATTGTTATAATTTTCAAATTTCTCTTATTGGAGGAATATTAAATGACTGGACATAAGTATTTACTATGAAACTATCGTGATAAACTAATTCGAAATTCATATAGATTGAAAGGTACACCTTTGTAAAAGGAAAAAGAAAAAAAAAAAGCACATTCTATTGAATCATGATATACTATTTTTATTATTATTTAGTAATTAACACAAAAAAAATTAGAACTGTTATAAAATGAAGATAATAAATTGAAATTAAGAAGAGTAGAGATAGAAAGACACAAGGTAATAATAGTAGTAAATTTCCTTTATTATTGTATGTTTTTACTTCTTCTTGTTGTTTCATATTACAAGAGGGGATATATATATATATATATATATATATATATATATAAAATACATATGTGTGTGTGTGTGTGTGTGTTATAAAAATTGGGCACAAAGTAA
>JAJOOF010012808.1:0-29812 GCA_029582545.1 Solanum lignicaule | reverse complement strand
TCCCCCTTGATTATGCTTATCGCTTATGGTCATTTTAATTGCTTCCGCGACCAAGGATGTGTAATGATATGCTATGAGGCTCGTTTGGGGTTCCTTCGGGTTCCCCATTCGCCGGTCACGTCTAGGCCCTAGGCTTGGGTCGTGACATTTTAGCTGCCTTGTTCCTTTTTGCTCAATAGTGTCCATGTTTTGTTCCTCAATCCAAATACCTGAAATTCAAGGATTTACGTCAGTTATCAGCACAAAATAAGCATTTGAGGACACTAAATCTATGAAAATAAAGCCCTAAAGGAATCAAATCGTGGGCTCATCAGCACCCCCAACTTAAACTTTTGCTTGTCCTCAAGTAAAACCCAAGTTCAGCAGTTCATAAAGGACGTCTCAAACAGTGCTATAAAAGACTCAATCATGAATGAACACAAGAAAACTCAACTTACTCATGCAAAGATCAATTGTGCACTTAAAGAATCAAGTTGTGACTCACCAATATCAAAGAATCTCAAGCTCACAATACTTGCTTCAAATGCAAGTTCAAGCTCAACAAAGGTACTCAAATGCCCTCACACAAAGAATGATTCCATATTCAGACACAATATCACAATTTAAAACTTATGAAATGGGTTTGATGTTTATGAAGGCTTATGAATGGAACTTGTCTAAATTGCTTTAAGTTATTGAATTGTATCATTATGTATGTCTTAGTTATGGTGAATTGAATGCTTTTTGATGACTTGTGAGCTGGCCATTAAAGGGCAAGTTATGGCTAAATTACATGATGAAGTAAAATTGTGTTTGATCTATTGATCCACTTGAAAGGTGGAGGTGTTTAATTAGTATGTGTGACTATAATGTGAAGCATGTGTGTGATTTAAATGAATGAATGATGATCATGTTTAGAAGCTAATAGTGTTAGGATTGAATGTTATCTATCTATTAACACTTATGAATGATGGTGATTGTGTAAAAGGCTTTCCTCACATACACATACACATTTGAATAAAGAATGAATAAAGTTTCTAAGATAATGTTAATGATGTTGAGTCTATGGAAAGGCTATTCTCAATTGTACCCTAATGAATGAAAAGACATGTTGTGAAATCACTTTCTCACAATATGGGATTCCTATGTGAAAGGCTATTCTTATCTTTGAATCTATGACCTTTCCAATTAATGAATAAATGTTGGGTTGGAATGGATGCCCATCCGGGAGTTGAGGCGGGGTATCTAGTAGTAATTCCTTATCCCGTAATGAATTAATGTAATGAATGAAATGTACTCCTAGGGAATAATTCTAAGCACTGAGAGGATATGGTTTAAGATGCTCATCCGTGAGTTTAGGCGGTGTACTTAGTAGAAATCTGTTGAGATGGATGCTCATTCGTGAGTTGAGGCGGGGTGTCTAGTAGAACCCCCTATCCCATAATTATGTTCCCACATAGGTCTAGCTAGTGGATCCACTTAAGGCTAAACAAATGATGATCCTACCTTAGGCAAGTAGGAATCCCTTTTTCCGGTGAGGGTAACACCGGGATTCCATGTCAAGCTCACATGGTCTATGTCAGTTAAGGCTTACCCCCACAAAGAATGCTAATGAACTATGGTTTCTTAAGGATGTACTACTTAGTGTGTATGGTGGTATGGGACGCTATGCATATATTGCAGAAAGTGTTGCCTAAGGGTTACTCGAGGTGAATGGTTAAAGGTAAAGGAGTGGTTTACATGTGAAGTATGTTATAATGTGAATAATGATTTTTCTGCGAGTTATAATTGAGTATTATGACTCTTATACTTGTATCTCATGATGTCTTACCAAAATGGCATAAAAGCATGACTTTCAATCAAATGTCCCTTTTTAAGCATGTTTTTGCATGGCTATCATACTTAGTACTTAATTGTGCTAACCCATTCTTCTTTTATGTTTTACTACAGGTGTAGGTTGCGGTAATTGAGTATCTCTCTAGTTGAAGCTTGGACTAGATTTCTTCCAAGACATCATTTGGTATGTCCTCATAGATCGAGGACAACGACTTTTAATGTTTCTAGTTCCTTTATGTTTTAAGACTATGTTATGACTTCGATTGTAAAGGGCGGTGACCCTATCTTGTTTAAAGTTTTGTTTAAGATGGCCATGTGAGACTTTAGTATTCCACTCCGTTATAAATGAGTTTTCAATTGTTGGTTTTATTAAGAAAAGTTTTAATTCCGCACCATTTTTATTACCTATGCGATGAATGAATGCTATGAGACTTGTATAAGAACCCTTCGGGGTCGAGTACTCCGTGTTACAACTAGGGGCTGCCCTCGGGTCGTGAAAAACATGGTATCAAAGCACAATGCTTTGGGAACGGTCTCTAGGGTTGATGTCTCACAAGCCACGTCTAGTAGAGTCTTGTTTATCAGTGTGAGTCGCAACACATCTATTAGCGAGAGACTATAGGACGTTAGAAGTTACACTTATTTCATATTCTTGAAGTCGTGCCTTAGAGTTTAGCTCTATAAGTGTCCTTTTCCTAAACCTTTTCTTGTGTTTATAGGATATGACTACAAGAAGGGCAAATGCAAGAAGGGGCAAGAGGAGAATGTAAATGAGGAGGTTCCCCCTCAAGATCCTCAAGACCCTCAAGAACCTCAAGCTCGTAATGATGAAGGGGTTATGTCTAATGTGGAGATAAGGGCGGCCTTTGATGAGTCCACAAATTAGACTCATTTAGGGCTTTATTTTGATAGAAATAGTGTCCTCAAATGCTTATTTTGTCTCAATATGTGATGAAAACTCTTAAGTTTTAGGTATTTAATGTTTTAGTGGAAACATGGACACTTAGGTGCAAAAAGGAACAAAAATACTGAAAAGAACGAAGAAGCTGAAGCTTGAGCATCTCCAAACACACTTGGCGATTCACCGAAAGGATGCACTCCACCCTTCGTTCCAGTACGCGAAGCCTTGAAGGAGAAGGATAAAAAAGGCGATGAAAGGAGCAATCGGTGCTTCGCTAAATAGTTCCGCGAAGCAGTAATATAACACCCAATGGTCCAGAACGTGAAGATGCTGAAGGCAAGCACAAAACGGCGATGAGACAGAAGAAGGGTGAGTCGCCGAGTTATTCGGTAGCCTTGAGAAACATCACCGAGCGATCCGCCAGGACTAATTTCTGAAGTCTATAAATACTAAACTCTTTATTAATTTTAGGGAGTCGAATCATTATTATAATTTTCACAATAGAATAGTACCTTTTTTAGGATATTTTCTCTCAAGTTTGGAGAGGATTTTTGTTTGGGAGACTTGAAGAAAGAAGAATTTCATCTTCCCCAAGTTGGAAGTGGGTCTTCTCCATTCTTCTTCCTTTGCTTAAATCAAGGTTTAATTCCTTACCCATTTGATTTTAGTATCATTTTAGGTGTATTTTGTTATTTCTTGATGTGTGGCTAAAAACCCCATTCTTGGGGTGTGATTTAGCAAATATGTGTTGATATTATTGTTGGGTCTTGCTTGCTGATAGGTTAGATGTATTTTAATGGTGATTTCAACTAGTGGTTGTGGTTTAATTTAATGGGTTTATAGTTGCAAATACAAAACCACCCATGTGTTTTTGGCTTGCTCGAGTGAGAGGTCGTGAAACCAAGATCGCAAGATTGATGACCTAAGGAGTGGGTCGACATGAGGTTCAGCCCAAGAGGATAAGCCCTAGTCCCATATCCTAACACTCATCTCGAGAGAGTGAGTGGGGTAAGGCGTAGGCTGGCATTCATGCGGCAAATGGGTGTCTGAGAGAAACCCATTTGAAACAGGGTAAGTTGCCCGAGAGGGAACTTAGTTCCATCTACAGCTTAGCCTAGTCACTATTATCTTGCAAATTTCCTATCGAAAGTATGTACCCAATGATTTATCTCAACTTGTATTGCGGTCACATCCCAAGAACTTTTCACCATACTTGATTTTCTTGTTATTTTTGTTGTTTTTATTATTTCTGACAAAACCCCCAATTGATATTTGACACTTTTGTGTCACCCCCCTTAATTTACTATGTTTTTGTTCATTAATGTCGTTAACTACGACTAGTTAGAGCTAAACTTTATTTTTCTATTAATTCTCAAAACCAATCCTTTGGGACACAACCCCAACCCTTGGTTGGGTTACTATATTATCGACGATCATAGATACTCGTACCGTAGGTTAGTGTCATTGGTCATGATAAGCATCAGCCTTCCAAACTTTGATCCAACTCATGAAGGTCCAAATTAAAGCCATCACCACTCAAGCTCAAGCCTTAGCGGCCCAAGCTAACCGAGAAGTTGGACCTCGGGTAGACCCCAATGCAAGTACACCTACTTCAAGAATTAGGGATTTCACAAGTATGAATCCCTCTACCTTCCATGGCTCTAAAGTGGATGAAGATCCACAAGGCTTTATAGATGAAGTGTTTAAAGTAGTGGATGCCGTGGGAGTGTCTCCTCGAGAAAAGGCAGAACTAGCCGCCTACAAATTGAAAGACGTAGTTCAGGTGTAGTTTAAGTAATGGAGGGATAAGAGACTTGTGAGAGGGGGCCCAGTGGATTGGGGATCTTATAAGATGACCTTTCTTGATAGGTTTCCCCCACCCCCCTAGTATTGAGGTAACAAAAGTTGGTGGAATTCATGAACCTTCGTCAAGGTGGTATAAGCGTGAAGGAGTACTCTCTCAAGTTCACCCAGCTATTTATGTATGCTCCAACCTTGGTGGCAAATTCGAGGGCTAAGATGAATAATTTTGTAACGGGGGTGTTTGGTTTGGTTGAAAAAGAATGTCATATGGCAATGCTCCATCATGATATTTATATCTCAAGGCTCATGATATACGCTTAAAAAATGGAGGAGACAAAACTTAGGAAAATGAATAGGGAGGCAAAAAGAGCTAGACCTGATGAACAAAGTCAACCAAGGTTCAGAAAGAGGTACTACAACCAAGATTTTCCAATGGTCAACAATGATTGGGTGTCTAACCCTAAACCTCAAGGAAGGAATGGAGGTGGTTCTTCATTTGAAAGGTCTATCTGTGCTAATTGTGGGAAGCAAAATTTAGGTAGGTGACTTGCCAGCATGGATGGGTGCTTTGGGTGTGGAAAGAAGGGTCATAAGATGAGGGATTGCCCAGCACTCTCGGCACAAGGAAGGGAGACCAAACAAGTTTCTCATGATGGTCCGGATCCTAATGCTTCAAGGAAGAAAAGTTTCTATGTGCTTCAAGCTAACAAGGACAAAGGTGCTAATCCGGATGAAGGCACCAGTAAGTTGATAGTTCCTTAGAGTTGTGATGTCTTGTTCAGAATTTCTATGTTGTTTTATGTTGACCTTAGTTGGGTTTACCCTTAAGTGGGGGATGGTATGTTGAATAGTAAGGTTGTTGAGATTGTTGATATCCTTATCTCATTCCCTCTATTCCTGTTCAAGCTTGAGACCAAGAGTTCCTAGTAACTTGTTCATGTTGTGGAGTCATGTGTGATATTGTGTTTCAATGGTCTCCTTATGTTATACATGTTTTATTGAATTCATGTTAAAATGTAAAAATGAGCTTATGTGATTTATGTTCCTTATGTTAATTTGCATTTAGTATGATTTGTCTATATGCTTCATCAGGTGAATTGTTGAACATACCTAATATGGTTTTGTGAGTAATTGCTTATTTTGCCTAATGATGTTATGTTGAGCATGATATGAGTTGGAGAAGGAAGTTGTTGTTTGGTACATAATGAGTTTGTAGATGTAGTTCCTACTTGCTTGTTTTGCATTGAGCTTATTGATGTGGAATTGATGTTCCTTCCTATGATTATGAATTTATATTGATGTGTCATGCATGATGGGTTGCTAGTCTCGAGTCGTTTTCCCTTAATGTGTTTCAAGTGTCATTCGAGGACGAATGTTCCTAAGTGGGGGATATTGTAACGACTGTAAAAATGATAGGTTGAACTAGAGCCTTAACGTTTGGGTTAGTGTAACTTTAGGTTGATGTCTAGGATGTTTCAGAACCTAAGTGGGGAAAGGAAGAAGCCTAGGGTGCAAGCAAAGACTTAGACTAGCAAGATAGAGTGAAAGAAACCTTGTCTTTCAGTGGACCTTTTGGCAATGGGGTTGTTTGATCTCCCAAAGGGTTTGGCGAGTCGCCCTTGTATACTTGTGATCACTTAGTAACTGCCCCATTTTGGCTAAGATGCTGGACCAAAGGGCGAGCTAGGTACAAGCTCACCAACCAGCTTGGCGTGTCGCCCTTCTCCGCCTTTATTTCGCCTAGTGGATTGCCTAAGAAGGGAGCTCATTGGAAAATTGGGCAAGCCAAGGGTGCACTTGGTGAGTCGCCTAGTGCCCTTGGTGAGCCAAGAGGGGTAAGTGGGCGAGGTAAGTGGAGAAGGAGGCAGATTTTTAAGTTAAGACTTTAAAGGTCCTTGGTTCTTTTCCTAAGTTAAGTCCTTATTATTCTATTCCTTTCCTAGCAACTATAAGACCCTTTTTAGACCTAAATCCTTTCATTTAAGTCACTCCAAATAGAATAAAAAAGAAACCTATCTCCTCTCAAATATTTCTCTCACTAGAAATCCTCCATTTGAGAAGAAGAAGGGAGCCATTGAAGCTAGGGTTTGGTGATTCCAAGGTGGTTCTTCCTCAAATTTCTTGGTGATTCTTAGTAAAGGTATGGTGATCTTGATCCTTGTCTAATTTTCCATTCAAGGAGCCAATTCAAAGGTGATTTCAAATCATTAAAACCTAAGGTTTTACTCAATCTCATGGGTTCTTTCATCAAACGATTTCAAAGGGTTTCCAATGACCAATAATGATTGTATTAATGTTTAATTGATGATTTATGATGAAAACACTCTATGAACCCATGATTTCTCTCAATTCCTAAATTGTACCTTTATGAAGTCGGTTTGATGATTATGAAGGATTATGAATGGAACTTGTCTAAATTACTTTGAGTTATTGAATTGCATCATTATGTATGTCTAAGTTATGGTAAATTGAAGGTTTGTTGATGACATGTAAGCATCGCCTTGAAAGGGCAAGTTATGGCTAAATTACATGATGAAGTAGAATAGTGTTTGATCTATTGATCCACTTGAAAGGTGGAGGTGTTTAATTACTATGTGTTAATTTAATGTGAAGCATGTGTGTGATTTAAATGAATGAATGATGATCATGTTGAGAAGATAATTGTGTTAGGATTGAATGTTATCTCTCTATTAACACTTGTGAATGATGGTGATTGTGTGAAAGGCTTTTCTCACATAAACACACACACTTTGAATGAAGAATGAATGAAGAATGAATGAAGTTTCTAAGATAATGTTAATGATGTTGAGTATATTGAAAGGCAATTCTCAATTGTACTCTACAGAATGAAAAGACATGTTGTGAACGGACTTTCTCACGATATGGGATTCCTAGGTGAAAGGCTATTCTCATATTTGAATCTATGGACTCTCCAATGAACGAATGAATGTTTGGTTGGGATGGATGCCCATCCGGGAGTTGAGGCGGGGTATCTAGTAGAAATCCCTTATCCCATAATGAATGAAATGTACTCCGTGGGGAATTATGCTAAGAACCGAGAGGATATGGTTTGAGATGGGTGCTCATCTGTGAGTTGAGACGGGGTACTTAGTAGCAATCGCTTGAGATGGATGCTCATCCGTGAGTTGAGGTGGGGTGTCTAGTAGCAATCTCCCTATCCCATAACTATGTGCCCACATATGTCTAGCTACTGGATCCACTTAAGGCTAAACAAACGATGGTCCTACCTTAGGCAAGTAGGAATCCCTTTATCCGGTGAAGGTAACACCGGGATTCCATGTCAAGTTCACATGGTCTATGTCAGTTAAGGCTTACCCCCACAAAGAATGTTAATGAACTATAGTTCCTTAAGGATGTACTGCTTAGTGTGTATGGTGGTATAGGATGCTATCCATACATTGCACAAAGTGTTTCCTAAGGGTTACTCTAGGTGAAGAGTTAAAGGTAAAGGAATGGTTTTCATGTGAAGTATGTTCTAATGTGAATAATGACTTGTATGTTGGTTATGATTGAGTATTATGACTCTTATACTTGTATCTCATGAAGTTTTACCAAAATGGCATAAAATCATGACTTTCAATCAAATGTCCCTTTTTAAGCATGCTTTTGCATGGCTATCATACTTAGTACTTCATTGTGCTAACCCATTCTTCTTCTATGTTTTACTACAAGTGTAGGTTGCGGTAATTGAGTATATCTCTAGTTGGATCTTGGACTGGACTTCTTCCAAGACATCTTTTGGTATGTCCTCATAGATTGAGGACAAGGACTTTTAATGTTTCTAGTTCCTTTATGTTTTAAGACTATGTTAAGACTTCGATTATAAAGGGCCGTGACCCTATCTTGTTTAACGTTTTGTCTAAGATGGCCATGTGAGACTTTAGTATTCCGCCGCTTTATAAATGAGTTTTTCATTGTTGGTTTTATTAAGAAAAGTTTTAATTCCGCACTATTTTTATTACCTATGTGATGAATGAATGCTATGAGGCTTGTATAAGACCACTTCGGGTTCGAGTACGCCGTGTTACGACTGGGGGTGTTCTCTAGTCGTGACAATAAGACACTGCATCGTGGAACTGTTCGACGACTCACTGACTGTTCTTTTCTATCACCAACTTGATTTTTTCCTTCAGGGCCTGGCACACTAGAACATTAGGTGAGACCAAGGCCATTCAACGACTCGCCTAATGGTTTAGGCGATCCTCAAGCCTTCTTTTCTTCGCTCTTTCAGCTGCCTTGTTCCTTTTTGCTCAATAGTGTCTATGCTTTGTCCCTAAGTCCAAATACCTGAAATTCAAGAATTTACATCAGTTATTGAGACAAAATATGCATTCGAGGACACTAAATCTATTAATATAAAGTCCAAAATGAGTCCAAATCGTGGACTCATCAACACCCCCAATTTAAACTTTTGCTTGTCCTTAAGTAAAACTCAAGTTCAGCAGTTCAAAAAGGATTTCTCAAATAGTGCTACACAAGACTCAATAAAGAATGCACACAAGAAGAGTCAACTTACTCATGCAATGATCAATTTTGCACTCAAAGATTCAAGTTGTGACTCACCATTACCAAAGAATCTCAAACTCACATTACTTGCTTCAAATGCAAGTTCAAGCTCAACAAAGGTGACCAAAAGCCCTCAAACAAAGAATGATTCCATATTCACACACAATGATTCAACGATTTAAAGTTCCGAAATCAAATTCAACGATCACTCTCACAAAGATGAACACAATGCATGATTTTCACCCATAGGTTTTCCCTTATGTCCCAATCGACTTTTGTTTTAGCTCATTCAAGATCAAAAAGGACTTTTCAAGGTTTGTAATGGAGCTGAGTGCAAATGTATGATCATTTAAGCTCATAGGATGTAATCTTCATGAAATGTGATGTGAACAACACATTCTTTCCTTTTCTTCATCATTCTCATTCAAGCTCAAAAGTCACCTCTTATTCATCTTCCATGGACTGTTGGAAATCCCATTTTCTTTCTTTTTCTTTTTCATTCTTTTTTTTATATATATATATGGAGGGGTTCCATTTTTCTCAAAACATGGGCAAAAGGGACTTCTTTGCATTTTCTTAATTTGCCTTTTATTTTCACCACACCCCAACATAGGCTTTTGGCTTAAGTTTACTATTGAAACAATCCACAAATCAGTAATCTTGGTTTTAAAACCTCTCTCTCGAGCAAGCCAGAAACACGAAGGTAGAGTTGCATTTGCAACTACAACCTTTTAGATTAAGTCACAATTACTGAATGAAATCACTTTTAAACAACATTTACACTATCAATTAACAATACCCAGTAACTAAATCAACCCATAATCACACCCCTAGAATTGGGGTTTTAGCAAGACATCACAAGAAGATAAAAATCGTTACCAAATTGTGTTTCCATCAACTAGGTAAGATTAATTTCGTCTTTACAAAGATCTAAGATGTAGAATCTTCAACACCCACTTCTAATTTCTCAGAAATGGAAATCTTCAAATCTTCAAAGCTAAGGAAATATTGTCTCCAAACTCAGTTCTAAGCTCTTTACTCCAAAACTGATAATTATGATTCTATATTAAAAACTGGATAATAAACTAAGAATTTAAAAATGTATTTACAGTAACCAAAAATGTGCTACGAAGGACCATTCGGCGCAATAAGTCAAGATCGCCGATCCACTCGGCGATCCGCCCTTTGGTCAATTCCATCACCTTTTTGCTTTGGCCTTCAACATCTTCAAGTTCTGTAACTTTGGGTGATATAGTACTGCATCGCGGAACCGTTCAGTGACTCGCCGACTACTCCTTTCTATGGCAGACTTGATTTTCTCCTTCAGGGGTTGGTACATTGGAACTTTAGGTGAGACCATGGCCATTCGGCAACTCGCCCAATGGGTTAGGCTATCATCAGGCCTTGTTTTCTTCGTTCTTTCAGCTGCCTTGTTCATATTTTCTCATTTGTGTCCATGTTTTGTTCCTCAATCCAAATACCTGAAAATCAAGGATTTACATCAGTTATTGACACAAAATATGCATTTGAGGACACTAAATCTATTAAAATATAGACCTAAATGAGTCCAAATCGTGGACTCATCAACACCCCTAACTTAAACATTTTCTTGTCCTCAAGTAAAACTCAAGTTCAGCAGTTCAAAAAGAATGTCTCAAATAGTGCTACAAAAGATTCAATCATGAATGCACGTAAAACGACTCAACTTACTCATGCAAGGATCAATTGTGCACTCAAAGATACAAGTTGTGACTCACTATTATCAAAGACTCTCAAGTTCACAATACTTGCTTCAAATGCTAGTTCAAGCTCAACAAAGGTACTCAAATGCTCTCACACAAAGAATGATTCCATATTCACACACAATGGTTTAACAATTTAAAGCTGCGGAATCAAATGCAACACTCACACTCACAAAGATGAACACAATGCATGATTTCACCCATAGGTTTCCCCTTATTTTCCAACCAACAATTGTTTCAGCTCATTCAAGATCAAAAAGGTCTTTTCAAGGCTTATAACGGGGATGAGTGCAAAGGTATGGTCATTTAGGCTCAATGGCAGTAATCCTCATGAAATGTGGTGTGAACAACAATTTCTTTCCTTTTCTTGATCATTTTCATTTGTGCTCACAAGTCACCCCATTATTAATCTTTCATAGACTGTTGGGCACCCCATTTTCTTTGCAATTTCACCACTTTATTCCACAACTTTTTCATTCTTTTCTGTTTTTTCTCTTTTTTTTATATGGAGGAGTTCCATTTTTCTCAAAATCATGAGTAAAGGAGACTTTCTTGCACTTTTTATTTTACCTTCTCTTTACACCACACCCCCAACTTAGGCTTTTGGCCTAATTTGGCTATTCACACAAACCACGAATCATGAGGATTATGGGTAATGGATCAAGAAAGGTCATAATTTCATCCAGTTTCTTCCAAGAAAAGGTTAAGGCTCAAAGGGTGTTGAAGCGGAGTTCACAGACTCACAAGGTAGGCCACAAAAAGTGGTATAATGTCAAATTGTTTCACACTCTTCAAAGTTGCCTAAGATCATATCAAAAAATTGCATCATTTTAGTCAACCGGACAAACGGGGCAAATTCTAGGTGCCATGACACATGGTTCACGGTAAGCTCATAACACAAGGCTTTTACATAAATGTCAAACAAGACTCCACACTTTTGCTAGTGTGTAACGTTCATCAGAAGAGACTAAATTTGATACTTGGCTAGTCACAATGAGATGCAAAAAGTTCACATATTGTCTATGCAACTTCATTGGGCCTCATCGTAGCCGCACATTCATTTTTATTTGGTTATGAGCACTATTGAAGTCATCGATAATGATCAAGACCGATACTCAAATTTGCAAGAGAACAACCACATTCAAAGCCAAACAAGAGGTGGCATAATATTTTTCGGAAGTGTCCAGAAATCATGTACAATTAAAAACAAGGAGCCACAACCTCAATCATCCACAAAAATAGTATAAAACACAATTATAGCTCAAAAACCCAAATATATACACAAAACCATAATCACAATAGGTCACAAAAAGTGGGCCTCACCCCACCACAAATAAAAACCATTTGTCCTCAAATGCAAACAAAATAATATTCAAAAGTCAAAAAGTAAGACTGACAGAGAAGTAAAAAGGGATCCTGTCTAAATAGTCACTCCAGCTTTCGGGGCATCACTGCTCGGTGTAGTGCTCTTATCTCGGGCCTCAGTACCCAGAGTCACCTCCGAAGTAATAGCAGTTCTACAGGACCCACACATGGTGGTGTCTCTCAAAGATCTGTAGCGTGCAGTCTCGAACATGGCATCCTCAAGGTCAGCTAGATCATCATACACCTCAACATCATGCACATCGATCTACTCCTCGTTGGTCTCAGCATCCGACTCATCAACATCTGCATCATCCCTATAGACATCTCTGAAGTCTCAGGAGCATCCAAATCATCTGCAGCCTCCAGTAATGAAGTGAAGTCAGTAGACTTTAGATAATCTACGTCCTTCCTCAAATCTGCTACTTCAGCTTTCAAAGTCGTCACCTCGGAAGTCTCCCCCCGCCTACTCTCACAAGCCTCAACTCTCATGGTGAGAGTGTCAATACAAGTCTGGAGGGGGGTCAGTGCAGCAATGATGGCACTCTCGATCATCCATGGGATGGATCTCTCAAGTATGGTCACCCTCATATCAGTTGAATTGGCCAGGTGTCCCATCTTCAGGATCATTGCCTGACTAATCTTAGCGGGCTGGGACGAGGTAGATCCACCTGGGGCCTGTGAAGACGAAGGAGGGGCAGAAGAACCTGAAGCCTCGATTATCAGAGTAGGCAAAGATGCCTCTGCATGTATAGAATCGACGTCCACCTTTGGGGATGCATCCACTGGAGCTGCCCTTCTCCTATCAGCCTCCTCTCGAGTGTACTCGGCCTCCATGCACCAGATATCAGTGGAGGAAGTCGGGGTAACCTCAATATCTCTCGTGTCATCCCAGGGAACTCCAGCACGCCGGCACAACTTTATCATCAAGACTGGGAATGGAAGTGAGGTCTACCTCTACTTGGCCCTCATGGCCATCTCTTGCTCAATAATAAATTCCATGTCAATCCTCTTATGAGAAATAATCAAACCAAGGTAGGACGCCTTAGGATATTGGAGAACTGACTCATTATGGGAGGGCATAATAGAAATGCGGATGAATCTGAACCATTAATGTGCAGCTACACTTAAGTCCCTCTGTCAAGTTGTTGCCATAGTTAGGTTGGGGTAGTCGAAGTCATACCCTCTGTCAAGTATAGTGTTGATGAACTCGCTATTGCATCCAACTTAGTTATCCTGGACCACAACCGACTTTACCTGTCTGAACTCGTTGATCTTTTTTCTTGCTTTTTGGAACTAATTCGCCATACGCTGTGAAGAACTCCTGGACCCATGAACGAATTTAAGGGCCTCGGGGCCAGGTGAACTGCTCGAATCTCTGGAAGTGGAGGGTGTCCCTCACATCTGAGTATTTTCCCTCAAAGCCCTCTATAGATAATAACTTATCCTCGAGGATGGTTCGTAATCCATCTCTGTTCAACCTGTTGAGAAGCCTGGGAGGAGGGACGACTGGTGGCACATGAGCCACATGAAGTGCCAGAGTTGGCACTGAACCTGTTGGGGTGGAAGCTAATGGGATTCTAGTTGAGTCAGTGTGGGATCTAGCTCGGATCTCATCCCTCCAGGACTGCAAAGGCTGGTCCTCCTCAGGCTCAGATAAAGAATCCTGGGAGTCAGCAGTCGCTCTCTCATATGTGCCTCTTGCCCATGCCTTTGTCTCGTACTTGGAGCTCTTGCCTTCCCTTCTTGGGAGGATTTGATCCCCCTTCATTTATTGTGATACCCCATGCTCTTTTCTGGGGTGGCATGTCGATGCTTGTTCTTACGATGTCTTCAAAACACCAGGAAAGAGTTAAAAACATTTCAATCAAAAGCACAGAAAATAGCAGTTGCAGACAGACTCGTCTAACCGGTCGGCCTGTCGCAGAATCACTTTGGCGAGCTAGATCGGGCTCGACGAAAGGATTGCCTCAAAATTTTCAGAAAAATTTGGCATGTCGGCGATGGAAAAGCATTTCGGCGAATCGTCGACAACTTTTGGCGAGCAAGGATTAGCCCGCTGAAAGTTACAGTGCAATTAAGGCTCACGGGTGCAAACAAAGGGCGATCAAGAAGGACTTTTGGCGACCTTAGGCTTCTCGTCGAAAGTTCCAGAACCCAACTACTCAATTAGCATGAAATTAAAGGAGAGATAGGGAACTTTGGCTAATCGGCGAGTGATTCGTAGAGCTTGACCCAGCTCGCCAAATGACCCAACGTGCATAGTTTCAACCCAACTTCTGAGATTCAACCCCGCAACCCCCGAAAACAAAATCAAAGCATGCACTTCTACAATCCAACTAAGACCCATTACGCCCATTACACCGGGATACTCTGACTTCTCCCGGTTTAGCCAAATTTGGACATTTGACGACTTTTGCCCTTAAGAATGACGTCACCCGCTCTATCATTGGGAAAATTACGTCATTTGGCACAAACACGGGTTACTTAGACTTTACCCGACTAAATCCAACTACATGCAACCACAACCCCACAAAGTCAAACCAATTTTAAGGGACAAATTCACGGGAATTCAACAACATAAACACAACGGGCAAGATTATCAAATTAACATAGGCACATACGAAAAAAATTAAGATCAGAGAGGCCCAACACACATCACTAAGATAAAATCATTGCAAATGAGTACAAAATTGCTAAATAAGCATTCAGGGTTCGGAATACCAACCTTAAATGTCGAATACTCAAGATTGAAATGCTAGGCGGCAAAGTAATCCACTTCGAACACACGATCAATGACTCAAATTCGATAAAAATGCAAGAAATATAGAAACTAATGTGCGGGTGTGAGTTTTGGAAGATTAAAAGTGAGGGAAAGTGAAAGAGTATGAAATTTTAAACCTTTTGCCTTTAAAAACTGTCCAGTTCTTTACCATTCGGTGACATAAGTCTTTCTCACCGACCCACTCGGCGACATGCCGAGTGGGCATTTACCTCGCCGAGTTTTACAAGACCTTCAGTTAATATGGGGATCCAAACAGTGTACTAGATCATGATCGCTGACCTGGTCGGCGATTCGCCAAGTTACTCCTGGGCTAGCCAAGTTTTATAGACTCCAATTTAAAAGTGTCTTGAGCCCAATGGTGGTCTAGGTCGGGGAACTCGGCCTCTTCGGCGATACGCCGGCTGGACCTTTAGCTCACCAACCTGCACTTTTCAAACAATTTCCACACTTCGACCTGCACAATCAAAACAACATTATTTCAACTTTAAAAAGAAAGAAATTAAAACTTGGGTTGCCTCCCAAGAAGCGCCTTAGTTAATGTCGTGGCACGATGCAAGTCCACACTCAAACCTCATTCTTGGAGTTAGCCATAGTATCACTAGGCAAACCCCTTTGTTTTCTCGGGTTCAAATGAGACGAAATATGACCCATTTGTGTCTCCAACTGCTTTATCGATACTGAATATGAGGTAACGATCTGGCTAAGTGTCGACACATCTTCTTTCATTTCTTTCAAAATCCTATCTAACCCCTCAACTTTGTTGAGGATACGAGAAAGCATATCCTCAGACCGGCCACCTTCCGAATCCTTTGGCCATTGGCGCTCGTACGGATGCACATACCTATCCTTCTCCACATCCTTCCAATTGGGATTTCGGTCCCTCCATTCTCGATCTTGATCCTTCCAAGATTCATCCCTATTCCAACATTCGTTACCACCCTACCTCGGGTAGTTTGAACAATAACCACCACTTTAGTTGGCTAGGAAATTTACCTCTTCATTATACAATGCCTCAAACTTTGACTCATCCAGATTAGCACACCCGACACCCACGACATTGACACCTCGAGCACCAGCTCCCATGACATTTTTGGACAAAATATCAAGTTGTGTCATGATCTTAGCCATGTTCTGGTCCCTCTCTTAGTCTTTCTTCATCTACTCCTTGGTCAATTTGAACGTAGAAAGGGAGACCTGGTCTTTACGGGTATGCACGCCCTATTGATTGTGGTCATGCCATCCATGAGCTGAGCCGCTATCACATAAGGTTGTTGCATCAAACCTCCCGAAAAAAGTTGGTCAGCAACACCCTTGTCTATCGAGCCAAGGCTCCAGTAAAAATACGGCAGCACCACGTTATTAGGCAAACCATGAGTTGGGCATTGAAGAGCCAACTTCTTGAATCGTAGCCAAGTTTCATGAATTGGCTCGCCCTCTAGACGCTTAAAGCTTTGAATGTTGTCCCGAAGAGTCCTCATCTTCGAAAGAGGGAAAAATTGCACTTGAAATGCGGTGACCAACTCCTCCCACGAAGTGATTGATTCACGTGGAAATTAAGTCAGCCACTTACATGGCTGTCCCATCAAAGAGAACAGGAACAACCTCAATCTGACCGACTCTTGGGAGATGTTCTTGAAGTAGAACGGTCTACATACATCCACGAAGTTTCTAATATGCTAATGGGGATCCTCATGAGCCAAACCACTAAACAACCTCAATTGCAGGAGCTGCAACGTAGTACTTATGATGTGGAACACCGCATTCCCTTCCTCCGAAGGCAAACTAGTGGCACCAATACCACCCATAAGATGGGGGTCGTTATCATTTGGCTCGTTGACATCGTTGAGGTTTCTGATGTCATCCTGGTGGCCTATTTAGATGCCATTGCTGCAGTTCACACTCATACTTCTTGTTTTAAAACACAAACAAGCGAAACAAAACTAAAATTAAGTAAGTTTGACTATAATTAACAAGAACAAAATACAACTTAACTAAACATTCTCAAGTAACACCACTCCCCGGCAGCGGCACCATTTTGATTAATAATGTTTCAAAGACACTTTATCCAATACAAAGCGTCAACGATCGTTAGTTAGTAATATAACCCAACTAAGTGAGTTGGAGTCGAATCCCATAGAGAGTGGTATGCATTTGAGAATCAATAGAAAATCAAGAATATGTTCAAGTCAATCATAGGTAAAAACTTTTACGAATAAAAGCATGGTTCAAGTTTGGGGTGACACAACTGTAAAATAACGGGGGGGGGGGGGTTGATTGGGGGGTTTGATTGTAATTATCAACTACAACAGCAAATAACACAAAAATAGCAAGTATATTTATGGGTTCTTGGGATGTGATTGGATTAGGGGCTAAGGTAGACAAATGGGTGATTGCAATCAATAGTGAATAGCTATAAATCACTGAATAAGATAGACTTTAGTGGGGATAAAATTTCTCTCGAAAAGTTTACCCCGAATCAAATTGGTTTCTTTTGAACACCAATAAGCAACAATTAAGAACAACCTACACTTTAGACCATTTACTCCTCGAGCTGAATGTGTGGAAAAGGGTTTAGGATTCACTCTCTCGAGCTGAACCCATTATCCACAGACCATCAAATCAATAATCTTGGTTTTATAACCTCTCTCGAGCAAGCCAAAAACACGAATGTAGAGTTGCATTTGCAACTACAACCCTTTAGATTAAGCCACAATTACTGAATGAAATCACTTTTAAACAACATTTACACTATCAATTAACATTACCGAGCAACTAAATCAACCCATAATCACACCCCAAGAATTGCTGTTTTAGATAGTCATCATAAAAAGATAAAAATCATTACCAAATTGAGTTTCCATCAACTGGGTAAGATAAATTTCGTCTTTACAAAGGTCTAAGATGAATAATCTTCAATACCCACTTCCAATTTCTCAGAAATAGAAATCTTCAAATGTTCAAAGCTAAGGAAATATTGTCTCCAAACTCAGTTCTAAGCTCCCTACTCAAAAACTGATAATTATGACTCTATATGATAAACTGGATACTAAACTAAGAATTTAAAAATATATTTATAGTTGCCAAAAATGTGCTACGAAGGACCATTCGGCGCCATAAGTTGGGATCGCCGATCCACTCGGCAATCCGCACTTTGGTCAATTCCATCTTCTTTTTGTTTGGCCTTCAGCATCATGAAGTTCTGTAACTTTGGGAGATATAGTACTGCATCATGGAACGGTTCAATGATTCGCCGAGTACTCATTTCTATCGCTGAATTGATTTTCTCCTTCAGGGCTTAGCACACTGGAAGTTTAGGCGAGACCATGGCCATTCGGCGACTCGCCCAATGGGTTAGGCGATCATCAGACCTTCTTTTCTTCATTCTTTCAGCTGCCTTGTTCCTTTTTGCTCATTAGTGTCCATGTTTTGTTCCTCAATCTAAATACATAAAAATCAATGATTTACATCAGTTATTGTCACAAAATATGCATTTGAGGACACTAAATCTATTAAAATAAATCATTAAATGAGTCCAAATCATGGACTCATGAAAAAACCCATGAAGATTGAATAAAACCCTAACTTGGAATTGAGAATCTAACTTGTAAAATCGAAAGATCTTTGAGGAACCCTATGTAGCAAGGGACTCCATAGGTGAATGCTAACATAACTTAGTTATCCAGTCCTAGTAGCTATGGTCAATTGAAAATACTAAAGTGAAACCCTACAATTTCTTCCTTAGACTTAAAGAGTATTTTGGGGATGAACTTGGAGGGAAATTTGGAATTCAGGTGAATGATTTAGAATGGGTAGTTTTCGAACGTAAATCACATATATAGGGCTTAGAATAGGGGTTAAGACGACATACCTTAGGTATTAAATGCATATGGAAACACCTAAAATATTACTGACTTAAAAGCTGACAGGGTGATCTACATGGATCTCTAAATTGTCCGTATAAGTACCACTGGCCATTTAAGGAGCTATATAGGTCACCAAAAATCTTGGCTTCCTTAAACGGCCAAGCCACATCCACTAAAAAGTTGGTTATGCCCTAAAAGTACCGTTTATAGTTTCGTGAAGGGTTCATGGTCAATTTTGGTTTCGTAGGCTTCCTTGTTAACCTCCCTTACCCTCTCCAAAGTCCAACGTGTTACATTAGGATTAGCCTAGTAGTTTCAATTTTTGTGTGGCCAAGCAAAACTGATTTTATGCTCTTCATACTCTATAGGTCCACGAGGGTTCTTCAAATGTTGTGACCGGTATATTGAAAGTCTTTCATCTTGATGTATATTCTTAGCTTGATCTAGGTGCTACCTTTTCAGTTGTTACTCCTTATGTCGCCATGTAACAGCTTGGAACTTGGAAAAATAAGATTTTTTTCTTAAACTCAAGTATGGTTTACACGTCCCATCTACGAAACGTAAAAGCTTCTACGAGCCATAAGTGGCAACGGTATGAGGTGGGAAAATAATTTTCTAAAATCAAGTCCTAGTACTCCACTTTACGATTCAGCAGGACGGTCTGTCATCCATTGTACGATTCATGGATAGGTATCGCAGGTGAGTCCCAAATTAGTGAAATTTTAAGGGTAAATTTCGTTTCTACAATTGCAATGTACGGACCGTACTATGACCTACATGCCGTATATGGGTTCCTTCAAAAGTTAGTCCAAATAATAGTTTTCTGAACTTATCTATGATTGACTAGTATGGTTCGTAAAATAAGCTACGGTCTATAGGTCCATACCGTAGGTATGGCTCGACATTTATTTTTAGAAGGCTTTCGGATCTATTCCTAATTGTTTTACCCCAATACTACGTTGTTTTGCCTTCTACCCTAAGCCCTATAAAATGTTTCAAGCCTCTAATTTTACCATTTTTCAATGCATTCTCCTAAATTCCCTAAAACTACTCAAGGTCATCCTCCAAATTCTATCACTACTAAGGAAGAAGAAGAGCTAGGGTTCCATTCAACTTATAAATTCTCTATTATTAAGGTATGTGTTTATTCACCCATGAAGTCCTTTCCTCCATGGGGTCCCCAAGGATTTCAATTCCCCAACTAAATTTCCAATTGATCAAATTAGGGTTTCAATCCAAAAAATGTGGGTTTCATTAGAAATTGATATATTATGACTGATTAAGTCTTCTAATAAATTATTTGATGTTAATATATGATATTTGGTGGAAATTGCATTGACCCATACCTAAATTATCCTTTTCAACCATGAACCTATGATGAACTTAGGAACCTATGAATTGTGAATTTATGAAGATATGCATGTTTTCATGAAGTTATTGTAAATTAATTGAGCATGCTTTGAAAGGAAAGTACTGATGATCATGATTGTGAAACGTATTTTTCACAAATGAATTCACATTGGTGAAAGGTTTTCTCATCCATGTTGAATTATATTTATGGACTTATTCTATGTTATACTCTCAAAAAGTTTAGTTTTGTATTTATCATTGCCTTTCCTATGTTAAAATGATATGTGACTTTTATCTATTTCGTTGGAATTTAGACATTGCACCGAAAGGGCTCTGAGGTGGAGCCTCAAATAGGGTAGTCTCTAGTAGATAGCTCAAGTCACAGACTACGTGCCCCCGTACGATGTCTTAAATTACCTACCTAGGGGATCCACTTTAGTAAATGGTGATATGTACGGATTCTACCTTGGCAAATAGTTTTCCCTTCAGTCGGTATAAGGGATATACCATATTCAATGATATAACTCTCATGGTCTTATTGTCAGTTAAAGATAAGATTTGACAAAATGACTATATTTTCTTCAAAGCTTTTCTTATGTCCTTTATGTTAATGTATTTGACCATGTTTTCATGATTTTCATGTCATATCTTGTTTAAAGCTTTTAAATGTTCCATTATGATCATGCCTACTCGTGTTAAGTCATTTATTTTATCGTGCCAATATTTATGCATAATACCTCATACTTAGTAAATTTTATGTACTAATGCACACTTGTGCCTACATTGTGTCACTAATATAGGGTCTGAAACTCCTACCTCCCTTACTCGTGGCTAGTGGATTCTTCATAGGCTTTAAAGATTGGTGAGTCCTCATGATCCAAGGACCAAGACTCTTTTATTGATTTTTGTCTTTTTGTTTCAGACTTCGTATGTGATGTAAGGGTTACATCCCATTCACTTACCTTATGATGTATTAGATGGCTTTGAGACTTATGTTAGACTTATGTGTTGTCAAACTCTTTTAATGTATAAATGCTATCTTTAAAAGTCTTTCATTTTATTATCTTGTATGCTATATGCTAAGAAGCGTGTGTAGGGCATCTCAGGGTTTTGTACACCATATTACGCCTAGGATATTCTTTGGGTATTGACAAAGTTGTTATTTAGAGCACAAGGTTTAGAAAGGTCCTAGGATGTGTCAAAAGACACGTCAAGTAAAATATTGTTCATCAGCGTGAAGCGCCCCACATATATGAATACGAGCGTATACGATATTTAGCAAATCCCACTTCTTTTATCATGCTAAATTTATGGGATAGAGTGTAACTCTATATGTCTATCTCCTAATCCTTATCCAATCTTTTTCAGGATATGGCTCCTCGAACAACTTATATTAGGTAGAATGTGAATGAAAATGTGGAACAATAAGCTCTTCAAGTTACGGCCGATCCTTTGGCCGCACAAGTGACTAGTGTCGAGCTTAGGGCTGCTTTCGAAATGTTGGCTCAAGCCATGACTGCCCAAGCCAATAAGGAGGTTGTGGTCTCCATGAACCCAAACAAGGGTATGGAGGCAACTAGAGTGAGGGACATCACCACTGTGAATCCCCTAGAGTTTCATGAGTCCATGGTTGAGGATGACCCTCAAGAGTTTATTTATGAGGTATACAAGGTGTTGATGATGATGGGAGTGATGCCGCTGGAAAAGGTGGAATCAGTTGCTTACCAACTAAGGGTGTTGCTCAAGTTTGGTTCAATCAATGAAAGAAAAGAGGGTGGTTGATGTGGGTCGTCTTGATTAGGCAAGTTTAAGGTTGTGTTCCTTGATAGGTTCTTTCCCCTTAGATGATGGAGGCAAATGTACTTGAATTCATTAACCTTTATCAAGGAAATATTAATGTGATGGATTATGCTTTGAAGTTCACAGAAATTTCTTGATATGCTCATACTATTGTTGTTGATCCTAGGGCTAGTGTCACGACCCAAGGCTAGCCCCTAGATGCGACATGGCGTACTCGACCCCGTAGAGGTCTAATACAAGCCTCATAGCTCATTCATTGCATAGACAATAGAAATAGTACGGAATTAAAATTTTTTTATTTAAAACCATACGATTCAAAGCATTCAAAATACTCATTAAATGCTTTCAAAAGATACAACAGAAGTCTAAGTCTCACATGGCCATCTTAGACAAAAGTCTAACAGGATAGGGTCATGTTCCTTTACAATCAAAAGAACTAGAATTGTCTTTTACATGGAAAGGAAATAAACTTCAATAGAGACACTTGTCCTAGCATGCATAATCACATTAAGCATTTAATTGTCAACATTCTCCAATAACTTCATTTAGAGGACTTTCATACATTAGTCATTAAGACTTAGATAACTATGACACTATCAAAGCCTACTCGTGCAATGAATAGATGGCATCCCATACTACCACATACACTTCATAGAACCTCTCAAGAAACCATAATGCACGTCTCACATGATGGGAATAACCGTTTAACCGACATAGAACATGAAAGCTAGACATGGAATCCGTTGTCATATAGCCCCACGCCGTAAAGAGGTGTTCCACTTGCCTAAGGTAGAACGGTAACATTAGCTCAGATGAAATCCGCTAGCCAATATCCTATGTGGGCACATAGTTATGGGATAGGAAGATGTTGCTTGGAACTCTAACCTAACATTAGATTAGGAGAGTTTCCATCTAACCATATCCACTCAGTGCTTAGACTACATTCCCATAGATTATTTCATTCACATTACATTAGTGTACTAAGGAAGAATTCCATTGGCCTATCAACCCAAGTTACATCATTACACAAGGAAGGAATGCTATAAGCCTATCGATCCATGGTACATTCAAGGATTGGTTTAGAGTCCTCATGAAAAGAATGTAATAGGCCTATCGATTTATGGAACATTGACTGATTCAAAAAGGGAATGCCACTAGCCTATCGATTCTAGAGTCTTTATTACATTAGATCATTTATGAAAAGAATTCCTTAAGCCAATCAATTCATATCCATCAAGTCAAGACACATTCATTACTCATATATAAAAGGAATGCCATAGCCTATCGATTCATATTCATCAATTCAAGACACACTCATTATAGAAGAAAAGGATGCATAAGCCTACAAATTCTAGATTCAATATTCACCATAGAAATCCTTCACATTCTAGCATCATCATTCATGAGTGTCAATTGAGAATATATTACCAACAATAACACAATACATGATGTACACGATCATCATTCTATCATTGAAACCTCATGCATATCCTTCACATCATAAGCATACATAGTAATTAGACACCTCCACCTTTCAAGTGGATCAACATCTCTAACACAATTCTACTACAACAAGTAATTAGGTCAAACTTTCCCTTTCAAGGCCATGATCATAATTCACCAAAAAACCTTCAATTTATCATAATTAAGATATACATAATGATACAATTCAATAACCCAAAGAAATTCAAGAATATTACAATCATAAGCTTTCATAATCAACAAACCCACTTCATAAAGGCATAATTTAGGAATTGAGAGAAATTATGGGTCCATGGAGTATTTTTATCATAAATCATCAATTAAACATCAATACAATCATTATATGACATTAGAAACCATTGAAATAGTTTGAAGAAAGAACCCATGAGATTGAGTAAAACCCTTGGTTTTTCATGAACTTGAAAACGTTGAAAACTTCTTTGAAATTGACTCTAGGGTGAAAGCTAACCCTAGATGAAAGATCACCTGCCTTTAGTAAGATTCCCCAAGAAATTTGATAAACAAAGCCTTGAATCCAAACCCTAGCTCTCACTTCTTCTTCTTCTTCCTTGAGTTATAGAGAGAAATATTGAGAGAGAAAGAACTTTGGATTTTTGATTTGGGTGTTTTGAATAATGGAGTAAATTAAGTGTTTTAAGACTTGAAACTATTTATATTTATGATATAAACCATTTAAAATCAACCCTACTTAATAAACACTTAAAACAAAATTACGTAGAAACCCCCAACTTGGGCAGCCCCATCAGGGACCAAGTCCACTTGTACGGTCCGTGAAGGGGGACCACAGCCCATGGTTCTCTAGAAAGTGACTCCCTTTCACTTGCCAAACTTCATGATGCCAAGGCATCTTCACGGCCACTTCTAGGAACCGTGGTGAAGATCACTAACCGTGGAGTAGTCCATGAAGTTTGGGCAGTAGCTTGGCCAAATTGCCTTGCCTCCCATGCCACCAAGTGACCTTCACGGCCACTTCTACGGACCATGGTCAAGACACTGTCCATGAAGTGGTCCGTGGACTTGAGGCAGTGCTTGGCCAAGGTTGGGCAGCCTTGGCCTTTGGCTTTGGCCTTACCCCCTTGGCTTGGCACTTGCCCTTGCAACCCTCAACCAACTTCAAAAGGTCCTTAAACTATGGAGTCTAAGACGTATCTTGACGTTGACCCTCACGATTAGGCTCTAGTTCATCCTATCATTTTCTGGGTCGTTATAGCTAGGATGAGCAATTTTGTTTTGGGCGTATCCGGGATGGTAGTTAAAGAATTTCATACCGCCATGTTCATCAATGAAATGGACATTTCTTGCTTAGTGATTCATTCTTAACAAATTGAAGAGGAAGAGCTTAAGGAAAGGTCTAGAATGGAAAAAAAGAAAACTATTGGTAATGATTACTTTTCACATTCAAGGTCTGATGGACATGGTCGCTATAGGTTCCAACACATGTATTCCGGTCAAGGTTCCTCCAATGCACTGCCTCCGAAGTTCATTTAACACCTCAAATTTGAAAAGATGGAAAATTGAAGGTTTTCTAGAACCGATGTCTGTACCGACAGATCGTAGGTTCACCTATGGGCAATAGGTTGGAACCGTAGTTGGCATGTCAAATGATTTTCAAATGTCCTGTTCCAGTACCCTTTTTACAATTCACAAGGATGGTCTGCCGTTCAATGTACGAGTCGTAGGTAGATCTCATAGGTTTGTCCCAGGAATGTATGTCGTTCATCGTAGATCACCAGGTTGGTCTGTTGTTCACCGTTGATCACCAGGATGGTATGTCGTTCACCGTAGATTTACCAATGAACCATACATGAATCTTGTCATTTGAAGGTCACAATTTAAGTCCTTAAACCCTATGGTCGACTAGGACGGTTCGTAGTAGGTCTGATCAGTCGGTTCGGACTCGAAAGTTTTTAAGGGCTTTTTGGTCTTTTGCTAATTATTCAAACCCAATACTATGTTGCTTTACCATATATCCTAGACTTTATATAAACAATTTTTCTCCCTAATTACCCAATTGAACTCATTCTTCTAAAATTCCAAATGTTGATCAAGTTCTTCCCGAATATTTATCTCTCTAAACTTGACGAAGAAGACTAGGGTTTCAATATCAAGTTTCCGAATTCACAATTAATTGTGATCTTTTGGCATCAAGGTATGATAGTATTCACCTATGGAGTCATTTCCTCCATACGGTTCCTATATTCTCTAACTTTACAAGTTGGAATCTCTTATTGAAATTAGGGTTTTTGTCCAATCTCAGGGGTTCTCTTTAATTATGATCTAATTGATTGGTTTATTTCCTTTTATGCTTGAATTGAGATAATTACATGTTTTTAAGATGAATCACATGAACCATGCATGAACTATGATTTCTAGAATTGATCATATGATGAAGATTTTGAAAGATGGAAGATGAATTTATGAAGATATTCATGTTCTTTATTAAATGATTTAACGTTGCTTTGAGAGTAAAGCATAGATTTTGTTGTTGTTATTGTGAAAGGATTTTCTCACATAAATAATTCATAAGGTTGAAAGGTTTTCTCACCTAAGATGAATCAAGATTAAGGAGCTATTCTAAAGATAAAACAAGCGGCGATTACCCATGTCCTAAGATGATAAGATAAGTTAAGATTAATGACTATTCCATGGGATTTATGCTTAGCACTGAGAGGATACTGAGATGGAAGCTCTCCCATAGTTGAGGCTGGGTTTGTAGTAGCAATATCCCTATCCCATAACTATGTGCCACCATGTGTTATCTTAGATAAACATTAGCTAGTGGATTCACGTCAGTTAGAAGTTCATGGTTCTTACCTTGGAAGTGAGAACATATCTTTTCGGTGTGGGATAGACACCAAATTCCATAATATACCGTACATGATCTTTATATTGATTAGAGGTAAATCTCCCACATATAATGAACGAAGGTTAGATCTTAAGTGTAGCGATCCATTCAAAACGATACCACTACTTAAACAAGAAATCTAATTAAATACTTGCGACATTTAAAATCAATTAATGAGGGCATACTGATTTTAATCTAGTAGAGGGATTAGATTCATAACGAACTCTAAAAAAAATAAAAATATAACATTTAAGCAATTAACCGACCAGATCTTTATGCATATGTTAACCTCACACTCGAGGGTGAAATAACAAGAATATTACAAGTTTTTGAGTACCAAAATCAGCCGGTTCATGCTCCACACAACTTTCAAGACATATAGCAAATTAGTATATTACAAGACTTGGGTTTACGCACCCCAAAAAGATAAAAACGTATAACTATATTTATATTACAACCCATGGTGACATGACCAAATCAGCCCTCAAAATCTCCTGTAAATATACAGCCCAAAGATGATGTACAAGTCCTAAGGTTATACAAAATATATATGCCTATATGCAAATGTGATCTTCCTTAAGGCTTTCAAAGTCTCCATCATCAATGGCCAGCTTCAAGCATCATCGTGAACAGCCCCTACGATAGAAACAACTATCGCTAAGCATATAGCTTAGTGGTGTACAAACTATAGGTTTGGAGCCCTTAAATTCACCAAGTTATCATTCTCAAGTCAAGGGCAGCACGATCGAAACAAAATCAGTAAATCAAGTAAACAATAAACAAGGAGTATTAAGTTCAAAAAATAAAGGTCTAAATGTCAAGCATTCTCATAGCACAACTTTTCAAGAGATTCAACAACAAGGCTCACCCAATATATACATCATGTCGTCACACCAAGCACGAGCAAGTATCAAAAAGGGGCAAAACCCAATAATCAAGAGAACCAAGAACCATATTAAAAATTTGGCTTCTTAGTTCATACTTAAAATGCACAACTTCCATTCTTAAGACGAACTAAAAATCCAGAGTCAAGATGGCAAATGATCCGAACCAAGAGGCATGCCAAGAATGACAAAGTCACAACCACAAGAAGGACAAGGTCCCAATAAGAGTGCTAAGTGATCAAACAATCCGTATAAGTGGGCGAGTTACATAAGCGTCTTTAATGTATTAAAGAATACAAATACGACAATGCAAAGTGACAAGAAGTAACCAAGGTACCAAGATAACTTTCAGATATACCAGCAGGTAAAAAGAGTACAAGTATAAGTTTATATACAAACCTCAGTTGTTTAGCACAACAACAGTCCAACAAAACTCCAAGAGTCAAACCGTAGACCTAGCAGCGTATCAAAGTCTTCTACTTGTACACGAGGATATACAACCTTAAAAAATGAATTCAATAACTTATTTACTTTCTAGTATCTCAATAATGATGACGTAAAATAGGGTTATCATCACAAGTAAGCCTAGACTGTACAAATACGACTATGCTCCCAAACAGTAAATTCTGGCCATCCTAGTGCATCATGTCGCAACTAAGATTTGAAATGGCAAACGGAAAAACTGGACTGTATACTCTTCATGAATGATGTAGGTACCTCTCTTAAGGTTGCAACCAACCAAGAATCACTGTAAAATGTATTTTTGATAAAAAGATATATTCAAAACACTAACAGTTGTCCAAACATAATTTCAAACTTCAGAATCTGGACAGAACTTGTCCTATGATGCGTCCCATATTTTGAATCCATAACAACTAAATTAGAGTTTAACATAAACATAAGAGTTGTACATATACGAATTATATTTCCAAATCATATTTATTCACAGTAAACAAAGTTATATAGAACGAGATATGCTTAATCTACTAAACACTACCCAGCTCAAAAATAGGTTTTACCACTTACCAAAGAGAAGAGTGTAACTCGATTTCCAGCGAAAAGCACCAAGATTTTCTCTTGTGATATTGAAGAACAACAGGTTAGATAATGTTCTAAGGGACTTATACTGCAGGTGAGACGAATTTCCTAAGAGGAGGTGTCAAAATATAGTAACACAAGAGGTGCTTATCATATACACAGCTGCCCATAAAAGTTGGCTGCCCAAATACTTGTGTGCTGCCCAAATGCATACATATACACCTATATATATATATATATATCCTTCACCTCCTTTTAAAGCTATACATATTTCTAATTAAAACATTACGCAAATACCCCCATACAATACATTAAATTACGATGACAATTATTTTAAGCAAGGTTGCAAATATAACATTATTTCAAGTTCCCAAAATGAGAATTAAACATATTGTAATAATTAAGCAGTGGTTTATCGACATGCGACTCTAGTTAGCATTTTCGGGGTGTTACAACTCTCTCCCCCTTAAAGAAATTTCATCTCGAAAGTTACCTTACAGTAGTCCCGGAACAAGTGCGGATACTGGGTTCTCATGTCTTCTTCTCTTTCCCACGTAGCTTCTTTTCCAGAATGGTTCCTCCAAAGTACCTTTACTAAGAGAATTCTCTTGTTTCTAAGTTGCTTTACTTCTCAAGCTTGAATTAGAATAGGTTCTTCATTAAACGTCAAGTCGGGATTAACCTCATTATATTTGACTGGAAGAACATAAGATGGATCAGAACGATATCTTCTAAGCGTAGAAACATGGAAGACATTGTGGATCTTGTCTAACTCAGGTGGCAAAGCCAATTTATATGCAACTGGTCCAACCCTTTCAAGTATCTTGTAAGGTCCAATAAATTGAGGACTAAGCTTTCCTTTCTGGCCAAATCTCATAATTTTTTTCCATGGAGACACCTTTAAGAATACTTTATCTCCAACTTTGTAACACCCCGTATTCGAAACAAACCAAAAATGCAGATTTTGAGAAGTTGCAGGTGCAACTTACGGTCACCATCTACGGACCGTAGGTCAGACCACGGCCCGTGCTGGTGGTCCGTGGTTCACCACTGCAACCCCTCCCCAAACCAGCTCAGAAAATTGGCTAAGTCCCGACTCACGGACAGACCCATGGTCCGTAGATCAGACCACGGTCCATAGGTCTGACCGTAGATGAGGGTCAGCAGCCAATTAGCTGAAAATTATTGATGGGTCAACTTCAGATGGTCATAACTTTTAGCAAAAAATGAATTAGGTGTCCCATGATATATGATATGATAGATAATTGAATTATCTTTCCAACGCCACCGAGTTTGCTAAATTCAGACCTCCGAGTAAAAAGTTATGCTTGTTTTAGTGAAGGCATGTCGAGCAGGCTTGACTTACGGACGCAATCTACGGACCGTAGATAGACCTACGGCCCGTAGGTCCAATCCGTAGGTCACTCCGACAGCAGTTAATTCAGGGGTCTTTTGGTCTTTTCCTATTTCGTTTAACCCCTAAGATACGTCGTTTTAACCCTAAATCATGAGGTTTTAATCAGTTTAAACCTAGAAACATAACTAGAACTTACCTAAGTCAAATCATTAATCAAACTTAGAAGAATTAGAACGC